>PVJH01001344.1:0-80397 GCA_004026705.1 Nesogale talazaci | reverse complement strand
ATTATAGGGCAGCCTGGAGCGGATGTAAATAGTGAAAAATGAACTCTCCATACAAGCACTGGGAGCCTAATGGGCAAGCCCCAACAGAAGACATGGCATCTCTCAGTGATCCATATTGCTATAAGGGACTGTCCTGGAGGCACAGTGCAGGAATTGTGTCCAATCTGACCCCATCACACTGGGGTGAAACACCAAGGGTGTGCAATAGAGCAGCAAGGGGAGCAATCCATGAAGTCCCAGGGAAATACCAAAAACAGACTTTGGGATCAGAGTGTGGCAGCTCATCAGACTTGAATGGAAAACACTCTGAAAGGTCAACAAGCAGGTCTGTAACTCTTTATAGGTTTTTCTTCTTTTTATCTTTTTTTTTTTTTGCTTTCTTTGGCTCTGTCTTATTTTTGTGATTATTATTGTCTTTATCTAGATAAGTTAGGCGGGATAAACAGTTGGGGAAGAAAACAATGGGACCTATAGTTTCAGGGAGACATGGGAGAGGAGGAGGCAGGGGGGGTGGGGGGAGAAAGGAAATGGTTGTTAACAAATCCAGGGACAAGGGAATAACAAGTGATCTCAAATTGGTGGGGAGGAGGGTGTAGGTTGCCTGGTAGGGCTTGATCAAGGGCAATGTAACTGAGAGGAATTACTGAAACTGGAATGAAGGCCAAACATAATAGTGGGACAAGAGAAAAATAAAAGGAAATTATGTTAATCTGGGTAGATTAGAGAAACAAATTCATAAACATGCATTTGGATATAAGGGAAAGGTTTATATGCAATAGGAATGGAACATTGAGAAAGTATCCCAACCCAGTCCAGTCCAAGGTCATAAGTCTGATATTAGCCTATATGTCCGATACTAGTCTATAAAGTCTCCTTCCGACTTATGAAGCATGTGTAGTAGCACTATCCCGATGCTGGCAGGGGTCTCCCCATGGCTCCTCATTTCCAGGGCTCAGGGTCTGATAGCAGTAGCCATTGGTGGTAGAAGCATCTCAGTGCTGGTAGGGGTCTCTCTATGGCTTCTCCGGCCCCAGAGGTCTGGTTCCATCAGGACAAGCCCATGTGACTTCTCCTCCAAGACTCAGAATCTATCAGCTTCCACCATCTTGTCTTGTTGGTAGACCGACTCTAAGAGACTGAGAGTTAAGTTTCTCTTCTTCAATTGTGAAATACTGCAAGACTGCCCAGAATTCTCATAAAAAAGCCGTGCTCACACAGAGACCTCTTTGGTTATCTCCAGATTAACAGGCTAGGCTCCATCCCTACATCCCAATCATGAAATTGACATCAAGTACATGACCACCACAGAAATAGAGGAAAGAACTAGCAGGCAAAGGACATTTATAGAGGTCCAAATACAGGCACGTACATATGCAAACATATTGATATATAATGATAGGGAAATAGAGCTATGTACATATATTCATATGTTACATAACAAGGTAGCAGACAGATAATGGGCCTCTGCCAAGTACTCCTCAATGCAAATGCACTTTATTATAATAAGATGGCATTCCACGATGCTCACTTTCCTGACCTAATTGCTGATGATAAAATGAGTGCATAGCATATGTTGTGAAGAAAGTTAAAGGTGCCTGGCTATCAAAAGATAAAGCATCTGGAGTGTGAAAGGCTAGATAACAAATATCCATCTAGCTGAGAAGCAACAAAGTTCACATGGAAGAAGCACACCAACCTGTGTGACCAGGAGGTGTTGATAGGATCAGGTGTCAGGCATCAGCGACCCAGATAAAAAAAAAAATGGTATCAATGTGCATGAGACTGAGTTCAATGTGAAGACCCAAAGCTCATCTGTAGACAGTTGGGCATCTTCTTATAGATGGGTCACAAGAAAGAGACGAATCAGTTAGGGTGCAGCATAGCCCTGATGAAATGTATAACTTTCCTCTAGTTTTTTAATGCTTCCTCTGACCCCCCACTATCATGATCCCTTACATTATAAATCTTGCTAGATTAGAGCATGTATATGGGTATAGAAAACAGTTCTTGATACATGTAATCCAGGACAGATAAACCCTGAAGGACCAATTGTGAGACTAGTAATACTAAGAGGGTGAGGGAAATGTTGGGGGAGAAATGGGGGAACTGATCATAATGACCTACATATAATCCCTCTCTGGTGGATGGACAACAGTAAAGGGGATGAAGAGAGACATTGGTCAGTGTAAGACATGAAAAAATTATAAATATTCAAGGGTTCTTGAGGGAGGGAGGTGAGGAGAAAGGGGAAAAAATGAGGAGCCAGTACCAAGGTCTCAGGTTAAAAAAAGTTTTGAAAATGATGATGGCAACAAATGTATAAATGTGCTTAACACAATGGATGTATGTATGTTTTGTGATAAGAGTTGTATGAGCACCTTATAAAATGATTATAAAAAAAAGGAAAACTGGGACCAGACAAGTACCTCTCGTATCACTACTCCTATTCAAACCATGCTGAAAGTCTTAACTAGACCCATCTGATACTGAAAAGAATTCAAGGGAATACAAATAAGCAAAGAAAATGGAAATTCTGACTATTTGCTGATGATATAATTCTATATAGAAAGAATCTAAAAGTTTCCACAATCTACTGAAAATAAGTGACAGATTCAGCAAGGTAGCAGGATACAAAATTAACAACCAGAAATTCAGATTCCTATATGCCAGCAAAGAGAGCTATAAAAATGATGTTAAGAAAACATACCATTTACAATAAACACATAAAAGATGAAGTACTTAGGAATAAGCCAAACTCAAGAAACAAAAGACCCATACAGAGAAAACTACAAAACATTACAAGGAACCAAATGTGACCCCCGTAAATGGAAGAATACCTTGTGTTCGTGGAAACGCAGACAATATTATGACAACGTCAGAACTACTGAAAACAATCTAGAGATCAATGCAATCCTATCACAAAGCCCAAATACATTTTTTGGGGACATCACTGCCCTCTGGTGGTTGTGGAAGCTACCCAGCCTTGCTGCTGCTGGATTTGAACCATCAAGCCAGTGGACCACAGTCCCACACTCAACCACTATGCCACCGGGGCTCAGCCCCCTAAATACACTTTTTACCAAAATGGAAAAACTATTCATTGAGTAGATAAAAGACCCAGGATATGCAAAGAGCTTCTTAAAAGAAGAACCAAATAGGAGACCTTGCACTACCCGACCTAAAAGTCTACTACATAGCCACAGCAGTTAAAAGTAGCCTGGTACTGGTACTGGAAGTGGGAGAAAAGCAACAGTAGAGAGATGGGTTGAGAGTGGCCACTGATACCTGTGGACCTGGTTTATAGGTACTAGAGGAGAACAGGCTGACTGGTCTGAAGTTATTGACCTAGCCCAAGGGGATTAAGGTTGTTGAGAATTTGTGACAAGCCCATGGTCTAAAGAATCGTTTTTTCTAGTCTACTCAGACTAACCCAGGGACCAAATTCCAAGCAAAGGGGCAGACATCTGCCTACCACTCATGAACCAAGCATTGCTCTCATTAGTTGTACCTCATGAGAACGACCTGGAAAGAGGAGACCTAACAATGGCTGAGGTCACCCCTTCAAGAAAAGGGAAAAGGGTGATGGCCACCCACTTGTTGCTATACAACAGTGAGACAAAGAGAAGCCAAATTAACAGGCCCTACACAGGATTAAGAGGGTAACCTTACTGGAAAATCAAATTACGACCACTGGAGGGGAGAATCTACATTTCAGAGAAAGCACTTATATTTCTGTTGGTGGGTATGTTTGGAAAATGAGGAGGAGCATACTAACATAGGGAAGGGATGCTGTGGCAGTCATGTGCTTGTGTTAATTTCTTGATTGAGATGTAGAGATGTAGGGGTGGAGTCTGGCCTGTTAATCTGGAGATAGCCATTGAGTAGCCAATGAGGCCTCTGTGTGGGCATGGCTTTATCCTTATACGTCTGGGAAATCTCGCTATATTTCCCTCGAGAAGATGAGAAGCTATCTCCCAGTTGTTGGGAGTTAGTCTCAGAGATGATGAATCATGGACAAGACAAGATGGCAGTGTCTGAGGAGCCGGAGAAGCCACACATCTTTGCCCTGATGGAGCCAGACCTCTGAAGCTGGAGAGACCACATGGAGACCCTTGCCAGAGATGATTTGCTTCTACCACCACTGGATGTTGTTAATGAACCCTAAGCCCTGGAAGTGAGGAGTCATGGGGAGACCCCTGCCAGCGCCAGGATTCTGCACCCACTGACCTGTGACTTCATGAGTTGGAAGGAGACACTATAGACTGGTCTCAGGCATATGGGTTAATACCGGATTTATGACTTTGAACTGGACTGCGTTGGGATGCTTTCTCAGTGTTCCATTCCTTTTGTATATAAACCCTTTCCTTATATCCATATGTGTGTCTATGAAATTTGTCCCTCGAGTCTGGCACAAATGCTAAACAATAACTGTAGGGGACCTAAGGGGAGAACAAAACTGGTTTAAAGCTCCTGAGTAGACACTTTGAACAACCCTTGGTTGTTCTATCCAACCCTTGGTGAACTATACCATGGACTAGGCACTCTGATAAGCTAGACACTGGCTTACAGGGAACCTGGCATCTCCCAAGGACCACACCAGAAGAAATTGACCTGGAAGACCAAATGATTGTGCTGAGTTGAGCGAAACTCCTTGATGGGAGGGGAAGAAAAAGATGGCCATTCTAAGACTGGAATGGGCAGTCATTGGACCTGGTTTAGTGGGCATCCTCTGGAAGGGAACCCAGACCCACCGTATATTTAGTACTTCAATTTTAATTGCATTAATATGACAGGTATTAATCTGAGAGGCAAGGATTTGTCAGAAATGATGCAGTAAAACTTCTAGCACCAACCTCCATCCTCAATGTGAACAGAGCTCAGTCAATTCAGTCTGCACAAAGCACCATCTCAAGGATTGCAGCTTGCAGTTTGCCTCTACTCCCATAAACTCCTCATATCAACAGGACCTTAAAACTCCCATAACTTAAGTAGATGTAATCAGTACAATTGCCTCTTACCACAGTAGGATGATTGATAATGTTTTTTCTTCTTTTCGTTTCTTTTCTTTCGTTGTTCTTACGGGTTTTTCATAAATGACCTCCAAAGTAAACCGGAGTTATTCACAATCTGTGGACGAGTAGATGGGTTCTAGGTTTTCACTTAATCCCAGCTTTCATCCAGGAAGCTAGTGCTATAACATTGCCCTGCTGGATACTTGCCATCCAGAAGAGATCACTGAAGAGAGAGGTGCTACAGTAAAGGGTGGTCAAGGAAGCAGACGGTGCTATCAAATGGAACCGTGTCTGGGCTCTTAAGGCTTGTATTCAGACAAACAGCTTTTTAAGTTAGGCATCAATTAAGACCACGTAGAAGAAGCACACCAGCCTGTGTGCGCTAAAGATGACAATAACAAATCTTAATATGATGAGGGGAAAAGTATCAGAGCTCAAGTTGTGAACACTATTTGTAGAAGGCTATGGAGGGCAGTGGGAACTCAAAATCTGTCGATAGTAAAGTGACTGGATTTTAAGCAGGACACCATGACATGGGCGGCGGCGGGGAGTGTTCTTGATTAAAAATAGGGTCTCTATGGAGCAACGAAAATGTTTGTAGAACACAAAAAGTACTGCAATATATTTATTTTAATTTTAAAATGCCACAGGATGTTGTCAAAGTGTTAAAAAGTGGGGCATCTAGCCACCTTAATCGATAGGGCACAAAGTATCTAGCCAGATCCGGCCTCTGGCGGATTCCATCTAACACGGTGAAACTGACTCAGAGATTTTCTAAACTGTGTTTATTAGCGGTGAGTTTTGTTTGGTTTAAGATCTCTACAGGGAGCAGACGTTCAAATCTGTCTTCTGTGGAATAGCTGAGCGCCCTTGAACCACCAAACTCTTGCATCGTCACTAAGTGATTAGTCATTGTACCACCTCAGCCTTTTTAGGACATCACTCACAAGGTTAAAACAAATAGTTCCAGTAGGGTTCTTGTGCAAATGCAGATCCTGCTGCTTCCTCTGGTACTGGGAACAAGGGCCTTTATTTCCACAGCAGTAGTCTCTGGGGGATACAAAGAGTGAAGCCCTTGACCACTAACTCAAAGGTTGGCACGTGGAACCCACCCAGAGATGCCTCCGAAGACAGGCCTAGCTATCTGTTCTGAAAGGTGACATACAGCCTTCCTTCCAACCCTTACGGAGAAGCTCTGCTCTGCCACCGGGGCCTCCCTATGTCAGAACTGACTGGACAGCAACCACCAACAGCCACCTCTGAGCTCTATGTATTGAGCCCCTTGTATTGCTGTTCATGTAAATATTCAGCCTTTTATTTGGAATAACATTTCCTCAACTTACCTGACATCCACAGGAGAGGCTTCATGCAGGGATTTGAACCCATCTTCTCAGCTTTCCCTGACAACATGTCTTCTTGGGCCCTTTAGCTCAGTTCATTCATCTGTTGCGAACTACTAAATGACTATAGCAAAATAACCAGACGTCCCACTTTTTAGCAATTTAACAACGTCCTACAGCATTTTAAAATTAAAATAAATATGTTACAATACTATCTTTGTCTTCTATGAGCATTTTTCTTGCTCCATGTAGACCAAATTTTTAATCAAGAACTGCCCCCTGCCCCCAACCTGGTCCATGGTGTCCTGCTTAAAATCTGGTCACTTTAGACCATAGTGAAGATCACATGGAGCAGAATCATCACCCAGCTGGGATCTGTAGGAATTTCCTGACCCAGAAAAAAATCATGATGTGATAAATGGTTAATTGCTTCCCCTCCCCCCCTTACCCCCAGGCCATTTGTTTTTTCCAGCTTTTTGGTGGCATCAACTTTTGGCCCTCCCAACCCACCATTTTTGCTTTTTATTTTTTGGTGGCCTCCAGCAACTTTTGCTTTTGATTGGATACATTTTTATTCTGTAGGGAACTGACCTGAAAATAAGAAGTTCTAGGATTGTAATATCATCTAAATTTGGTGAAATGTTCAATATAATTATAATGAGAGACAGCTTACTTGATGAGTTCTGGCTTACAAAAATATTTGTTGAAGAAAAGTCCTCCGATGGGATGTAAAAAAGACAGACATTATGAAAATATTTGTGTGAAATGTTTACTCATTTCAAAAGGAAGAGAATTAGCATTGAGAATGTTTCCTTTAGAAGAACTTACTCTGGAGTTTACTGAATAACTCAACACCTGTGGAGAGCTTATATTCTCAATGAAAAAAGTAACGCAGAGAGAAGAGCTAATTGAAGGTGTCAGATGTTTCAAGTTTCTTTGCCCCCAAATCACACTTTGAAAAAATTGCAGGCAATTTTTATGAAAATGCTGGCAACAACATAGCTATACTGAAAGAAAAACATAGATTGATCAGGTACATGAGGAGTTAATTTCCTAAGCCTTCCCTAATGAAGTACCACAAGCTGGTTGGTATAGAACAACAGAAATTTATTCTCATAGTTGTTGAGATGAGAAGCCTGAAGTCAAGCTATTGGCGTGGCTTTGCTCATTGTGCAGAAGCTAGGGAAGGACTCTTTACTGCCCTCTTTGAGACTGTTCTGTGACAGTAGTCCTTGGCCTTCCTTGCCTCATTGATTCATCCCTCCAGTCTGTCTCTACTGCCACATGATTCTTTTCTGTGTGTCTGTGCCTCTGTGTGTATAGATTTCCTTCTTCTAAGGGCAATAATAATCTTGGATTTAGGGCCTAACCTAACCTCCTCCTAACTTCATTATATCTGAAAAATGCTCTTATTTTCAAATAAGGTCATTCTCACAAGTGCTGAGTGGTTAGAAAATTTTGGGGGATGCTATTCAACTACACCTGGTAGCATAGAAAGAAGCCTTTGGGGGTGGTGGTTACAGGTCGGGCTGCTAACCGCAAGGTCAGTAGTTCAAAACGACCAGCTGCTTCATAGAATCATAGCCTGAGGGACTTACGGGGGGTACTTTTACCCTGTTCTATAGAATCACTATAAGTTTGCATGACTCGATATCAATGAGTCAAAAAAAATTCAATTCACCTCATTACACAAGGCGTTAGAAATGAATACAGCTAAGAAACTTATTGAACACTCTGATATGAAGGTGAGTTCGAAAAGTATTTCTATGAAGTCATAGAAACTTTTATTTAATAAAAATATTCAAGCATGAAGCTATTGTTTTTAGCTATTCACTTTGCAGTTCGTGTTTCCATCTTTGTAATCCTTCAAAGAATTCTGTGGTTTGATTCACACCATTTCAAAATGGCAGTTTTTGGCATCCTCGAAGGATTCAAGAAACGTTCCTTTTCCCTTGTCTTCAAGTTTTGGAAATCACCACAACAAAGTTAGGAGGGGCAGCATCGGGGTGATGGCTACATAGGGGTCTAGGCCCCCTTTTGACACATCAAGCCCGAAGGACAACATCCCTGCATGGAGTTGTTAAGGCACAGGGAGGATCATACAGCCGACAACAGCTCAAGATATGTAGTCCCCTCATGGGAGCATACTGCAACCAAGGGCAATACTAAAGACACATGGTAGGGAGTCCAGTCTGAACCAACAGGTGGGGTGGGGGCAACCAATAAGGGAACAGAACTGAATAGCCGCAGAAGCAAAGAAAAGTCCGAGGAGTCCCTAAAATAGATTTCAGGCTGGGAGGGGCAGCTCCCGGAATTTTCCCCAGGACCAGTGGGGAGAGAATCATAAAGATTTAGCAGACAGACCTGGAATTAAGTATGCTTGTTTGTAAGTTAGGCATGGGAAGCAAGCTTGAGGAGAAAGCAATGGGACCCATTGTTCCACAGGGACTTGGGAGTAGAAGGAGGTGGGAGAAGGGAGCTGTGAGTAAACAATGTCACAGGCAGGGGAATAACTAGGGAATTAAAAATCAGCAATGAGGAGGGCATGGAGATCCTGGGGGGTTGGAGAAACAGCAATCCAGCTGTGAGGAATTGCTAAGAGGCAGAAGAAGGGCAAGTGTGATAGTGGCGTATAAGGAAGGTAAAAGGAAACAGAGAAAGGATCTAGGAAACAAAGATTTGGATAGAGATATAAGCATAGGTGTGTACATATGTAAATCCATTAATTCATAAAAATAGAGGTATTGACCTATGTACATATATTTATAAGGCAATTGGATGTTGAGCCTATGTTCAACCTCCCTCCCCCCACCTCAATGCATGAACACTTTGTTCTAATAAGCTGACATTCTGTGTTGCTTCCCCTCCTATCACAACAGTCGAAGACAGAATGGGTGCTGAAGAAAGTGGATGGTATACGGCTATCAAGAGATAAAGTTTCTGGGGTCTTAAAGGCTTGACATTAAACAAGTGACCATTTACCAGAGAAGAAATAAACCCACATGGAAGAAGCATACTAGACTGTATGAGTATGAGGGGTCAAAAGAAATGGGTAACAGGCATTAGAAAACTACAAACAAACACACAAAAACCAATATTGTTGAGAATGAGCCGGGTTGGAGCAGAGACCCCACACCCATCTGTAGACAAGGGGACATATCCTCACAGAAGGGTCACAAGAAGGGATGAATCAGCCAGGGTGCAACTGACAAAGTTTTAGGCATTCAAACCACGTTTATAATTTTGATCTCCAGTGCACCTAGAACCACTTTCTTCCCACCCCTCCATTATAGGTGGAGAGAAATCACTGGAGACTTATTTCTTATGTAGATTCCACAAATGTACCTTGAGCTCCCACTGCCATCCATTGCCTTCTGTAAACCAGAGTCTCACAATTTAGGCTCTGATACTACTGTATCCCTTGCCTTTGGATCATACGATCTATAAGTTGATCGCTGATGTTGGTGTGCTTCTTCCATGTGGACTTAGGAACTTTTTTTTTAAGGCACTCCCATGAAACAAAGACAAATTATTACTGAGAGAGCTTGTCTTTAGCCATCCACTGATTATAAAGGCATGCTTAAACACTTTCTATTTGAAATGAAACCATGCATGCATGCATGCATGAACAGGAACCCTAGTAGTAATACTTTTGGATCTACTCTCACTTATAGCAATGTAAACTATTTTGTTTATGTTAATTTTAAATATTCAGATCACTATAGACACATCTTTTTCTTTAGTCATTTTGATATAATTTAAAATTTCAGAATCGTATTTAAACACTTAATTCATAATTACCATAATATTCAATCATTTAAAGTGTATAACTTAACACTTTCACAACATACAGGGTAGTACAGTCATCACTGTGAACTAATTATATAAAGTTTTCACTTGACTTAAATGAAACCCTGTACCAATGTACTGTTATTCTCCATTCTGTCTCACCTAGCCCAAAACAACCACCAATAATTTTTCTGCCTCTACAGATTTACCTATTCTGAATCACATAAAATGTAGTGTTTTGTGGCTGGCTTTTTTCATTGAGCACAATGCTTTCAAAGTTGATTTTTGTTGCTGCATGGTCCAGAACTTCATTTTTTAAAAGCTGCAGACAGATTACATTGAACAGCAATAGTACATTTTGCTTACAATAGTACATAATTGCTTATTCATAATCACTTGTCCAGTGGAAGGACATTTGGGTCATTTCTAAGCGATGATGAATTTTTTGCTATGATAATGGCATCCATGTTTTTGTATGAGCATGTAGTTTCACTTACTTTGGCTATGTATCTAGAAGTGAAACTGCTGAGCCACATGATGACACTCTGAATAGCTTTTTGAGGGCTAGTGTAACTTTTCCACAACACCTGCACCATTCTACATCCCATTTCCAAAATATACTCTAGCTGTTAGGTGCTACTGAATGGTTCCAACTCAGAGTGACTTGATGGACAGCAGAATGAAACGCCACGTGGTCCTGTGCCATCCCGCCAATTGTTCTAAGCTTTGAGCCTGTAGCTGCCGCCACTACGTCTGTCCATCTTGTGGAGAGTCTTCCTCTTTTTCCAGCCCCTCTACTTTACCAACGTGATGTCCTTTTCCTGGGATTGGTTTTGCCCGAGGGAGTCCCATGATGCAGTGATTTTGAGTTGGATTGCTAACTGCAAGGTCCACGGTTTGAAACCACCAACCATTCAGAGATTTTCTAACTCTAGAAAAAGTTAAGTGCATTCCTGTAAGAAAATCCACAGGGCTGTTCTACTCAGTCCTATAGGTTTCCTGAGTTGGGATCGACTCTATGACAATGAGGGTTTTTTTTTTTGGTTTGGTCTCTGCTGATAACATGCCCAAGGTTTGTAAGATGAATTATCCCCATCCAGGTTTTTAAGGAGCTTTCTGGCTCTATTACTTTCATGAAAGATATGTTTTTTTTGAAATCTATGGCATTTTCAATATTCTTCAGAAACACCAAAATTCAAATGCATTGATTCTTCTATGGTCTTCTTTATTCAATGTCAAAATTTCACATGCATATGAGATAAGGAAAATTGCTCTTCAACATTTAAAAAAGATCTCATGCAGCAGATTTACCCAATGCAATATCTCCTTTGGTCTCTTGACTGCAGCTTCCAAATTTCTTGGCAAACAGGAGCAAGTACTTCCAATGCTTCAGCTGGTTGACACATTTCAATTCATGTCCCATCAATTCCGGAAGCCTTGTTTTTGACTAATGCTTTCAGTGCAACCTGAACTTTTTTCTTTAGTACCATTGATTCATTCGTACTCATATTCAACTTTGGAAATGGTGGAATGTCAACTAGTTCTTTTTGATAGTATGATTGTGTATCCTTTCTATCTTTTTTTGATGTTTCCTGCATTATTCAATATTTTGCCCATAGACTCTTTCAATATTGCCACTTGAAGCTTGCATTTTTTCTTGAGTTCTTTCAGTTCTTCTTTTTTTGTTTTCATAACTCTAGGACTTTACACATTTCATTAAAATAATCTTACTTTGTCTTCTCAAAATGCCCTTGGAAAAGTTTTATTCAGCTTTCTGACTTCATCATTTCTTTCATTTTCTCTAGTTACTCTATGGTTAAGAGAATGTTTCAGAGTCTTTTCTGACATCTACTCTGACCTTTATTTCTTCTCTTTTTAATGAACTTTTGCTCTCTTCATAAGTGGTATATATTTTTTTCTTGAATGATATTCTTGATATCCTCCAACAGCTTATCTGGTCCACTCTTATTTGTGTCCAATGAAGCATGTCTATCTTTGAAATGCTTTCAAAATTCAGGTGGAATATACTCAAGATCACATTTTAGCTCTATGGACTTGTCTTAATTTTCATAAGTTTAAACTTTAGCTTACATTTGAGCAATTGGTAATCTCTTCCATAATCAGTCCCTGTCCTGGTTTTAGCTGTTGATATTGAACTTGTCTATCATCTCTTCCCACAGATGGATTCAATTTGATTTCTATTTGCCTCATCTGGAGAAATCCATGCATATAGTCACAGTTCATGTTGTTGAAACAAATCTAAGAGGGAACAATGACTGCTTCATATTATGACAAGAAATTCTCGGCATAGATGACCAACAGAACTCATCATGAGGCATATGAATGGAAAACACAATCTTCCTAGCTTATCGTAAACATCAGTAAACAGTAGATTATTGAATAGATTAATGACAGCACGTGACTTGGGTTCCTTTTGTTCATAGGGTTTTATTTATTGTACTTTATGATCTTGATTGTGCCTATGTGAGGTCAGTGTGGACTTAGTGGTGGGTAAAGGATATTTTCCAGCAACTAGAAAAAGTCCATTGTCATTGAGTCAATGGCTTTTATTGACCCTCCAGGATAGAAAATTGTCTCATGGGGTGTTCAGGGATAAAATCTTTACATATGTAGATTGCAACATTTTTCTCCAACAGAGTGGCTGGTGGTTTTGCGATGTCAATCTTTTGTTTAGCAGCCGAGGGTTTACCCATTGTGCAACCAGGCCTCCATCAGCAACCTGGAGTATTTTAAATAAGCAAATTGCTCAAAAGGTTACACAGATTGAACATTTTGCTGTGGACATTGAAAAAATTTGGGCCTGTTTATAAAATCTAGCAGTAGCAATCTATATGCTTGGTAGCTAATGCAAATTAAATGGAACTCAATTTTTCAGAACTAATGCAATTCAGCACATCATAGGAGTATTGTACCAAAAGCAAAGGTAAATGTTCTGTGTGATACAGCTGGTTGGAACCCAAGTGACACCTCTTGTTGCACCTGCATTTAGAGTCACAGTTACTGAGATGATGTGAAGTGGATGGATCCAATAAGCATTTTCCATGCTTATTTGTAAGCATGGTGCTTTCAATAAAATAGGCCACCCATTAGAATCATTTAAAACTAGATCTATTATTTACATTCATCCTTTCAATCATTAAAGTTCTCAGCCAAATGTTCCTTAAGACCAAAGGATTCAGGCAGAGCCACCGTGGCGTAAGAGGTTGAGTGTGGGACTGCGGCCCGTGGGCTTGGTGGTTTAAATCCAGTGGCAGCTCCCAGGAGAAGTGCTGGGTAGCTCCCTTGACCACCATAGGGCAGTGATGCCTCCCCACCCCAAAAAAGACCAAAGGATTCAAACCATAAAATATTCTTACATGCCTTCATTAATTTACTTAATGATTTTTTAGTATTATCTATTAGTGTTGGCATTTCTAATAAACACTAGTTGATGTATGATATTGAAACAGCGATGCTACAGTGTAAGAACGATTGCCTTTAGGGGTGACTCTTGCCCCCAAACTGATGAAAGCTAACTGAGTAACATGATATTTGCTTCTCTTGGTTTTAAGTCATTTTTTTCTAACTTTCTCCAAACTACCGGTCTTGTATTTTACTATACAGGTCATGTTTCTATCTATTGCCCGCTCATAGACCACGCTGTGATAAGCATGCAATGTGATCCCTGGCTACTTTATCATCAGTCCAGAGTCCTGAACATACCTATTGCAGAATGAAGTCATTCTAGCTGTTAAGTTCTCCAAGAGCTTTGCACTGCAAATATCTAGGGACAAAAGACATGAGTCCAAGTCTAAGACAGAAATGAAGGAAGAAATGGGCCTTTTTGAATAAATTAATGCTGCCATACCAGTGGACTGACTTTGCTTTTCTTTGGTTCCACTAGATTCTAAAACATAGTTTCAGTGTTTCTGTTCTTGTAGCATTCAACTGGAACCATGAAAATACCAGGTAAATAAAATGTCACCACATTAATTAGCTTGAACGTGGCTGAAATGATGACTATGAAAAATTTGGAAATTTGATCAAATCAAATTTTTTTGGATGGGACTGAACTGTTTGCATTCCAAAAATTCCCTCCTTTAAAGTTATTTCCAACTCCTAGATATCCTGTGGGATACAAGAGAACTCTTCCATAGGATTTCCGAGGCTGTAAATCTTTATGGAATAGCCACATCAGAGGCTGTAAAATGTTATCACTGAATAAATTTTCATTATGTATAGTTTATTTTTATACTACACTCTTAATGTTTCACATTATAATAGCCTTCCTTTTTTTTTTCTGGTGAAAATTTCTAGATGACAGAAACAGTAAGTTCTTGGCCACTATCTGAATGGTTGGTGGTTCAAGTCCACCCAGAAATGTCTCAAAAGACATGCCTGGTGATCTGCTTCCAAGAGTTCATAGCCTTGAAAATCCTTGAAACAGTTCTAGTCTGCAAAGCTGTGAGCACTGTGAGTTGGCATCTACTTGTTGGCAACTAGCAGGAACATATTTTTAGTATTATTGCAAAGAGACCCAGTCAGCATTTCCCCCCTTTAATTTTTTGGAAATGTCTATGACAAAGGAAATGTACTGTAGGAAAAAACCCACACCACCACAACACACTATAGAAACCCATCTGAATAGATTAACTACATTGTATAATAATTCTACTAAGTGAATGGTTTCTTTATCCTCTGCACAATGTGGAGGTAAAATAAAATGTCTGTAGAAAATTAGCATGATAGCATAGGAGGAATTGGTGTGCAGGGTCAATGTAATCTTGCATATATTTAAAAATGAAATTGAGGTAAAGTTGTATATGGTGACATGATTGTATCTTAAGTATACCATTCAATGCCATTTGATGAATACATACCATTAAGAGGAACATTTTCATCACCTTGGACAAATCCCTCTTATCTTTTTCAACTCAATGCTCCTAGAAACAAAACTGATCAGATTTTAATCCCCCATAGATTGATTTTGATTAAGCTAAAATTAATATAATGTTGCTGTGCCTGGCTTATTTTGTTCATATTTTCTCAACTTCCTCATGTTTTTGGATATATCAGTTATTTAGTACTTTTTATGACTGATAGTGTATGACTTTATCATAGTTTCAAAAATTCCTTTCCCTATTGAACATTATCTGAGTTTTCCCAAATTTTTACTGTTATGCATAAAAGCTGCTAAGTACATTTGTGTACAGATCATTTTGTAGATATTTGCCATAATTTCTTTTGGGTAAAAAGTTAAGAATTGGTTTCTGGGACATGGAGTAAATGGATATTTAACTTTCAAAGTGCTTGTAGCATTTTATACTCCAATCAGCAATGCATGAGAGCTTTAATTGCTTCATCTTTTTCAACATTTAACATTGCCAATATTTTTTGTTGTAGCCAATGTAGTGGGGTTGCTCTGCTATCCTATGATTTTAATTTGTATTTACACTTTAGCTGATGATATTTAAGTCTTTTTCATTGCCTTACTGGCACCTTATTTTCATTTGCAAAATAGTTTCCCTTTTTGAAGTGTTTAAATATGTTTATCAGTGGTTGTGACAGCCATGTGCTTATGCTAATTTCATGATTGAGATGTAGGGGTGGAGTCTAGCCTGTTAATCTGGAGATCGCCATTGAATAGCCAATGAGGCCACCGTGTGGGCATGGCTTTCTCCTGATATGTCTGGGAAATCTAGCGATATTTCCCTCATGAAGATAAGAAGCTATCTTCCCCAGTTGTTGGGAGTTAGTCTCAGAGATGATGAGTCATGGACAAGACAAGATGGCAGCATCTGAGGAGCTGGAGGAGAAGCCACACAGCTTTGCCCTGATGGAGCCAGACCTCTGAAGCTGGAGAGGCCACATGGGGATCCCTGCCAGAGATGAGTTGCTTCTGCCACCGTTGGATGCTGTTGATGGACCTTGAGCCCTGGAAGCGAGGAGCCATAGGGAGACCCCTGCCAGCACCAGGATTCTGCACCCACTGACTGTAAGCTTCATGAGTTGGAAGGAGACATTATAGATTGGTATCAGGCATTTGGGCTAATATCGGATTTATGACTTTGTGCTAGACTGAGTTGGGATGTTTTCTCAGTGTTCCATTCCTTTTGTATATAAACCATTCCCTTATATCCATATGTTTATCTATGAATTTGTTCCTCTAATCTACCTGGACTAACACAGTGATGTTGTCTTTTTATTGAGCTGCATGAGTTCTTTGTATATTATAAATATAAAACTGTGCATCACACATGTGGGTTAGAAATACTTTTTCCATCGGTGGCTTCCTTTTATTCAGAGTTCTAACAACCTCAGGTGGCCTCTGGTCTCAGTTTTCTCGACTGTGCATCTACATGAAGTTACCGAAGGGGAGAGATGCTGACTTATAGGGTGAGTATGTGGCGGTGAAAAAAGGACATCATGAAATGAGAACCAGAGACTTTGCTTTTCCTTTCAGACTTACTTGTTGAGGTAACTCAACCTCGTGAGAAGCTTGAAATAGTGGACTAAGGGCAAGAATGACCTCCGATAAAGCTGCGCTCCAATATAGCATTGCCTTCTTGCTAACTAGGTACCTTTGGGCACCTTTGTTCACTTTTTGAGCTTTATAAATCCTTTCATTGTTGAACCAGTATTTATTATTTGTTGTTTGGGGACTTGGGAATGTATCTTTAAAATAAGAATAGGCTAGCTTGATTTGTCTATATTATTTTTAAAACTCCCAAACTCTAGGGTTATAACCTTACAAAATTAAGGAAGGCAAAGTAAAGTTCATTTTAAAGTTTTTTTCAAAGTCTCTAGCTGAAAAGTCAACAAAGAGCCTAAACTTCTTGTCCCATAATTTTTAGTACTTAAATATGATTTTAGCTTTCACACTTATGTTTGTATACAACTTATCCATGCTAAATTATTATCAAAGACAAACCACAGCAGTTTCCATTATAGTTGCTTTATGTATTTCTAATAATATATTATACATTTGTATAGCAAATCAATCATGTCCTATTCTGTTGTTGTTGTTAAGGTATCCACATACATGTGAGACTTTTTCCAGCTGTGAGGGAACATAGGTATTTTAAAATGTGACTCCAAGAGGACCCGCGACTGACTTTTTCAATAGAGGCCACTGCTTTGTCGCATGCTTTTGGATATGGCACATAGACAGGACTAGGATGCACCTACCGCATATCGCTACTGTAGATAATATTCTGAAAGACTGTATACAGATTTAAAGATATGTTTATAGATCTTCATTTTATGACTTGGCAAGAGATATATATTTCTCCTTAGGTCATCAGCAGCACAGGCCATTGTGGGAAAAAAAAACCATGTCCCTTTGAGACTTGGAGTGAAGATCACTGCCACGTATGTTTGATTCTGCGGCATCTGGACGTTTCCCTGTGAAACCATCAAGACAAGTGAAGAGAATGAGGGGCTTGCTTTCCTTCTTCTTTGCCACAACTACTGTTGACTCTGTCTCCTTTATCACAAAAGCCCAAGCATAAAGTATTAGTAAAAAGTGAAAGTGATTCCTCATCTACTGATGTATTCATTTTTGTCAGAAAGAAAAAATTGTCAATGTGAAGGCCAAACAAAAAATAATGGAAACAAAACATGTATTAAAATTCTTGAAATGAGAATAAGTTGAACTGGGGGATAGCTTTGTATCAATAAAGATCCATCTTTACCCAGACTGATTTAAGAGCACAATAGCTACCTATAAAAAAGGACCTTTAATCCATTTATTAAAGTTTAAACTTCAATAACTGGAAAACTCATTGCCATGGAGTCAATTCTGACTCAGGAGTCTCATAGGTTAGAGTTGAACTGCCTAATATAATTCCCAAGGATCTAAGTTTTCTGGAAGCCAAGTGCCTCATTTTCCTGCCCCTAATAGCCAGTGGGTTTGGACTGCTAACCTTTGTCTTAGCAGCCATGGACTTAACCACTGTGGAACCAGGGTTCCTTAACTCTCTGATACCCTCTGCCCCACAAAGAAAGACAAAACCACAAGCTCTCATGATTAGTTAACACGGATAATTTAAGGAGACTGTAGAATCGCAGACTTTTAATCAGATCTGTCCAATTTCTAAGCTATTCCTTGATTGGAAGGCTGCAAAAGTCAAGTTAAGTGACTTTGGTCATTGACTTTGAAAATTCTTGTTCCTGATAATAATAAAGGGCAAAGCAGCCTTTGAAAATGTGCTATTTCTTGGAATCCTGTGGCAATCATGTACTCGTGTCAATTTCATGCTTGGGAGTCTAGAGGTGGAGTCTAGCTTGTCATTCTGGAGATAGCCAATGAGTAGCCAATGAGACCTCAGTGTGGGCATGGCTTTCTCCTGAGACTTCTGGGAAGTCTCACAGTATTTCCCAATTGGAGAAGAGAGACTTGACTCTCAGTCTCTTGGAGTTGGTCTACTGACAAGATGCGATGACAGCATGCTGATCGATCCTGATTCCTGGAGAATGGAGGAGCCAGAGAGGAGGCCACGTGGGCTTGTCCTGATAGAGCCAGATCTCTGGGGCCAGAGAAGCCACAGAGAGACCCCTGCCAGCACTGAGATGCTCCTACCACCAATGGATACTTCTGATGGACCCTGAACCCTGGAAATGAGGAACCATGGGGAGAGCCCTGCCAGCGCTGGGAATGCCTCTATTGCACGAGCTTCATGAGTCACAAGGAGATTTTGTAGACTGGTATCAGACACATAGGCTAATATTGGACTTATGACCTTGGACTGGACTGTGTTGGGATGCTTTCTTAATGTTCCATTCCTTTTGTATATAAACATTTCCCTTATACCCATATGTGTGTTTATGAATTTGTTTCTCTAGTCTACCTGGACTAACACAAACCTGTTTCATCATCTCACTAGGTAAGATAAGATACAAGAATGCCAGTTTAAATCTTAATAATCTTAAAGAAATAAATATTGATAAAGTGCTTTAATGGAGAACAAGGAAAGAGGCTATAAAGCGCCAACTGTTACAATAATTTAATCATATTTGCATCTAAATCAGAAAAATTAAACAATGGTTGGCAAGATAGCTATTCTGCATCCCAGCAAGTGACTTTTGTAAAGTGTTGATTAGTATGTTCTTAATGCATGTGACTTCAGCTGTTATTTGTTACTTTTGCTTGACTAGAAAACAAAACTCTTTACACAGCTCTCTGAAGGCATATTTTAAAAGGATTGTTGTAAATGATTTGGGATTATGTCCCTCCCCAAACGTTCTTCAGAGTAATTACGTCTTCACACTATTGGTAGAAAGTAGATTTAATGCTTTATCTATTTTTGTCTCTTGTATTTTCAAATCCAGTTAAGGCATTAAGTGTAAAGTGTTTAAAATTCTGAAATGAAGTAATTAAGTTCTAGAGTATTTTATTATTATTTCTAAGCACCTACATTAATTGCTATTAAGTGAATTCTAGCAGCATGAATATGATTGAACAAGCCTAAGGTTAAGCAAAAAGCTGATAGTGCCAGATTACAAAAATTCCAGGAGTGTTTGGCTATTAAATCTTTAAAATGCCAATACATACTAAATGGAAAAATTGATTAGGTGTTATTAACATAAATTTATTTGTTTTAAGAATCTAGGGGTGGTACAAAAGGAGTCCTTATGGTGGTAAGTACTGGACTCAAAATTTCAGTAGTACGAACCCACTAGTCATTCCCCTGGGGAGAGATGAAGCAGTCTGCGTCCTTAGATTACCGTCTTGAAAACCCAGTGAGGCTGTTCTGCTCTATGCCAGAAGATTGCACTGAAAAACCCTTCGGAGAACACTTTTACTCTGACACAAATGGGATTGCCATGGGTCCTAATTGACTTGATGTCAACTGAGGCTTCCGTTAAAATTTGTAGAAGTAGTGATTACACCTCCCAACAACAGTTCTGCTTGCTTGGTGTTTTGGTTTTTAGGCCTATTCCTGGGGTTTTCGGGGTGCTGATTGCACTGGGCAGACTGTATCGACTCCAGTTTCTTTGCATGGTGTTCCACTATATTTTCAGCTATTCTCACTCACTGTCATTGAGTCGCTGCTGATTGGTAGAGATACCCTGTGAGTTTCCAAGAATGTAGCTGGTTACAGGAATAGAAGGCCCAGTCTTTCTTCCATGGAGCTGCCAGTGGTTTTGAACTGTCAACCTCTGCAGGTCACAGCCCAACTTGTAACCCCTACAGCACCAGGGCTCCATACATTTTCAGTTATTAAGTTATACTAATTTATTAGTTTATCATCCTACTTTTAAATATGAGAAGAATTCAGACCCCCTAAATTACAGGACAAGACAAAAAGCGGTAAGATGTATTTGAAAGATAACTAGGTATTCAGGGACATCATGTTTGGTAGAGTGGAGGGGGCAGGGCAGAGAAAAAGAGGAAGGTCCTCCAGGAGCTGGATTGACACGAGGCTGCAACAATGCGCTCAAGCCTAGCAACAGTGGCAGATGGTGCAGGACCAGGCCGTGTTTCATTCTGCTGTGCACAGGGTTGCTATGGGCTAGAACCAACTCAATGGTGTCCAGCAACAAGAAGAGAAGCTGTACACGGACTCTTGGTAGCTGATTGGTTACGCATTAAGTCTTTAGTCCTAAGTGACTGGAATCCACCAATCGCAGTCTACCGCCTTAAAAAATATAAAGGTTTAGACATCCAATGGGCAGTTCTTCTCTGTCCTGCTAGCTCACTAAGAGTCAGACTCGATTAAATGGCAGCTCGTTTTTCTTTTGGGTTTGGGAGGTTGTGCAATATGTGCAGAGACTACAAACAGGATACTGTGAAGCTACACAGCTTGAGAAGAGAGACAAAAAGAAAATGGAAAAAGCACATAGATGGAAGATACGGGGGGTAATTGAGTGTGCTGAAAATGTTAGATTTGATCGTAATTTTCATAAGTATTTTAAAGATCCAGTTTTTTCTTCTTCAAATTATGCAGTAGACATTTCATAACACACTCTCACATTTAGAAGCCAATGGATGATTCTTGGGAAAGATTCAGAAGTGAGATTGACGCCAAGCTTTATCAGAAAAATTCTAACTTTTAGGAGTTTCTGTGCAGAGCTGGAGAAGCTATGCCATCTTAAAACAAGCCTGGGACATTTTAAATTTAATAAAGGAGCTTGACAGACCCATAATGGATTTCAGAACATTTGAATCTCTATTTATTAGAGCAAACTCACTACCATTCAGGCGATCATGACTCACTGCAAACCTGTAGGATGGAGTGAAACTTCTTTGCGTTTCTGAGGCTGTAATTTTTTAAAAGAGCAATTACATCTTTTTATGTATAAGGAATGTATATTGTTAGTCACTGATATCCAGAGACACACAAAAGCAGAATTATTAAATTGGATGTCAGTCATCACAGTCCCTGAATCGACACCTGGGCACTTCCCAACTCTGCTCTTGGAGTCGTTCTGCCCCCCAAACCAACAAAGCCCTTTCAGCATGAGCAAAGGAGCTAGTTTCAAGCAGAGGCTGTCAATCTTCATGGGAGCATTCTTTTGTAGAATGGCTGATGTTCTCAAATCGCTGACCTTGTGACACATATAACCCACTGCATCTTCAGGGTTCCTTATTTATTGTACAGGGACTCTAATTCCCCCCCCCCTTTTAATAAATCATTTTATTGACACTTTTACAAATCCATACATCAAATTGCTCCAAGTACATTTGTACATATGTGGCTATCATCATTTTCTTTTCTTTTAAAAAGGTTTTGTTGGGGGCTTGTACAACTTTTAGCATAATCCATCCATCCATCCATTATGTCAAGTGCATTTGTGCATTTGTTGCCATCATCCTTCTCAAAGCATTTTCTTTCTACTTGAGCCCTGGTATCGGCTCCTCATCTGCCCCCCCTTCTCCCACCCTTCCTCTTTCACAAACCCTTAACAGTTTATAAATTATTATTATTTTGTCATGTCTTACACTGTCCAATGTGTCTCTTTATCCACTTTTCTATTATCCATCCCCCAGGGAGGAGGTTTTGTGTAGATCATTGTGATCCATTTCCCCTTTTTTTCCCACCTTCCCCTGCCCCTCCTGGTATCCCTATTCTCATTATTTGTCCTGAGGGGCTTAATCTGTCCCAGATTCCCTGTGTTTCTAGTTCTGATCGGTACTAGTCTCCATCCTCTGGTAAAATTTCTAGCCAGATTTGTAAGGTAGAATTGGGATCATGATAGTGGGGAGAGGGGGGAGAAAGGAAGTGTTAAGGAACTAGAGGAAAGTTGTATGCTTCATTGGTGCTACGCTGTATCTTGACTGCCTCATCTCCTCCTATACCCTTCTGTAAGGGGGGATGTCCAGTAGTGTATACATGGACTTTGGGTCTCCACTCTGCACTTTCAGTTCTTCACAATGGCCATCATCATTTCTAAAACATTTTCTTTCTACTATAGCCCTTGGTATCAGCCCATTTTCCCTCCCTTCCAACCTTATGAACCCTTGGTAAATGATAAATTATTATCATTTTCATATTTTACACTTATCGCTGCCTCGCTTCACCCATGTTTCTGTTGTTCATCCCCCTTGGGACATGTTATATGTTGATCATTGTGATCATTTCCCCCTTTCCCTCACCTTCCCCCTACCCTTAAGGTATCACTACTCCCTTTGTTGTTCCTGAGGGGTTTATCTATCCTGGATTCTGTGTGTGGAGAGCTTTTATCTGTACCAGTGTACCTGCCTATCTGGATTTGTAAGGTAGAACTGGGGTCATGATTGTGGTGAGGAGGAAACATTAAAAAACTAGAGGAATCTTGTGTATTTCCTCAGTTCTATACTGCCCTCTGGCTGACTTGTCCCTTCCTTGTGACCCTTCTGTGAAGGGATTTCCAGTTGTCTACAGATGGGCTTTGGGTCTCCACACTGACCTCACTCATTCACATCAGTATGATTGTTTTAGGTTTTCTGATTCTTGATACTTGCTCCCATCAATGCCTCATGATTACACAGGCCGGTATGCTTCTTACACGTGGGCTTTGTTGCTTTCTGGCTAGATGACTGCTTTTTTTTTTTTAACTTCAAGCCTTTAAGAATCAAGGCACTACATCTTTTTTTTTTTTAATTCATTTTATTGGGGACTCATACAGCACTCATCATAATGTATACATACATACATACATATGTTGTGTCTGTAGTTACATCTTTTCTGGGATGGGGTGGGGTTCTTTTTTTTTTTTTTTTGATTTGTGAGAAGTAAGCCAGTTTTATAGGGCAAACAAGCTTAGGCAATTAGCATATCGTGATCTTCAAAATTAACAAGTGAATGGCAGCACAGCTGCAAGTCTGGCTTCAGAGGCCAGGGTACATCTTTTAATAGCTGGGCACCATTAGCTTTCTTTACCACATTTGCTTATATACCCATTTTGTCTTCACAGGTTCTGTTGGGAAGGTGAGCATCACAGAATGTTAGGTTATCAGAACAAAGTGTCCTTGCGTTGAGGGAGTACTTGAGTAGAGACTCAATGCCCCTCTGCTACCTTGATACTTAACTTCCAAATATATGTACATCACCTATATCCCTATCATTACATATTAATATATTTACAAACATACGTGCCATTTTTATACCCCATTAAATGTCCTTGCCTCTCGTTCTTTCCTCTATTTCCTTTTAATTTTCTCCTGTCCCACTGTGATGTTTCAATTTTCATTCTGTTCTCAGTAATTCCTTTCAGCTACAAAGCAGTTGACTAAACCCCACCAGGCATTCTGCAACCCTCTTTGACATTGATTTTAGTTCTCTTGTTGTTCCCTTGTTGGCTCCCCCCTCTCTTTCCATCACTTCACCCTCTTCCCTGTCTCCCTGAAACACTCAGTCCATTGTTTTATCCTCAGGATTGCTTATCTTGCCTATCTTTGAAGATAACAAATTGGAACTGTCTACTATTCCATTAGTAATAAAGATGAAGTGGTACTTGGGGAAAATTTCAAGTTCATATAATTTGAATTATTCAAATATATTTTTGGAACAAGGTATATACCATGTAAATATAACTTGATGTAAATGTTTGGTACAACAGAAACTACTTTAAAAAAATAGCGTCCACTTCCTCTATCTCAGGTTAGCTAGCACTACATTATAAGATCCTGATTTTTTATGGGTGAGTGGAGTGGTATAAGGCATATGTTCTGTAATTCAGATATTAGAGCTATTAGGGACAATCCTGTGCCACTTTTGGAATTAGGAGGTCAAATATACCCAGAAACAAGTCTAACATTTGAGGCACCACATGTGTGCTAGCCAGAGTTATTTTTATCAAATACAAACATTAAAGAATTGCATAGAGTGATTAGCATTTCTTTTCATTTATTGGTAGTGCTGCTTTCTTTCTTTTACAAGTAAAAGACAAACGTGAAGATAATTTTCAATTTAGTTCTATAATAACTTAAAAATACTTTTATCCACACTGGTAATAATAATGCACCATGAATGTCCTTGTGTGCACTTTGTGTAATTCTGTAGGAAACAGTATGTGGAAGTTATTTAAATGTGTACTCCTTCTATTTCTTTCCCTGCTTTTGAACTTTTTGTGGGGTCTGTGGTTGTTTAAAGGAATTCCGGTGGTGCAATGGTTAAGGGTTTGGCTGCAACCTAAAAGTTGGTAGTTCAAACTCAACAGCCACTCCCTGGGAGAGAAGACCTGACAAGGTGCTGCTAGGAAACTACAGGGTCATGATGAGTCAGAATTGACTAGATGACCACCACCACCACCATTACCACCACCACCACCAACAACAACTTTGTTGCCTTGAATGAAGACTATTTTCCAGTTTGCTTTGCAGCTTGGTATGCTTTGTGGCAACTTCAGGGAACTTGAGAGGCAAATGACATGTGTCCTCTGTCTCTGCTTTCACTCCTTTCTCCATACTTTTTGCGTCCTGCCACATGCAACTTGGCTAATTTCTGAGACTCTAAAATGAATGTCATCCTGTAGGGAAGAGATGATCAGATGATTATGAGTACAGCCACTTTGACAATATGGCTTAGCTCCAGGCCAAAGTATGAGAAAACAAATACTAAATTGTGTAAATCCGATCCATGTTTTTCTCTTTTATATCTGACCCTTATCTTTTTTTTTTTTTTTGGCATCACTGCTCTCCGGTGGTGGGAGTGGGAGGCCCAGCCCCACTGCTGGAATTGAACCTCTGTCCCAGTGGGCCACAGTCCCGTGCACAACCACTATGCCACCGGGGCTCAGCCCTGACCCTTATCTTAAGATAGATATTTCTGTAAGTCATGGATTAAGTGAATAAATACAATTTAAAATTTGAAAATTCCAAATTTTCCTCACAAAAGTTGTCTCAGTTTATAATTTTTTTTGTTTTGTTTTTTGGGCATCACTGCCCTCTGATGGTGGTAGTAGGAGGCCCAGCCTTTGCTCCTGTGGAGCTGCTGCTGGAATTGAACCCCATCCCAGTGGGCCGCAGTCCCATGCACAACCATAAGCCACTGGGGCTCAGCCTCTACTTTTATTAACTAAAATAGGCATCTGCTTTCTCCCCACCATCTATTTTCAGGATTTTAAATATTTCCCATCTAATAGAGTAAATGTGTTCTCTTTTTAAGCCTCTGTCTTCTTAACTAGGCCTCCACTTTGCCATTCTCTCTAAGCTCTTTGCTTTTGTATACGCCTCTGTTGGGACTAGTCATGACCACCTCCCCATCACTGTTCCTTTCTTATTCTTTTCTTTTATCTAAGGGGAAAATTAAGACCTTATTTTCCCTCTTCTGAGGACACTTCGTCTTGGATCTGATCCTCTGGGCTAGTCCCACTCTTCAGATCTAACATAGGGATACGGTATTCAGCAGTTAAACTGCTGAGCTGACCTAGGGACCACCACAATTTTGATGCTATGTATATCCTACCCAGTCCTGAAAGTTATTAAGGGTTGCTTATAAAAATACATGCATGCCAAAAATTATTAAAAAGTAGGGGTTTAGAGGTTGCTATCACCACCTGTTTAGGCATCATGAGGACTTTTTAAGACTTTGGACACCTTCCTTCTTTAAAAGAGGAATATTACGTACAACTATTTTCTCTGGTAATAACTGTGTATCTTGCACTACCAAATCCAAGAAAGGCACATTTTGATTGTTTCCTTTCTCCTGCTATTTCTAATAGCTACTCTCTATGTGTTCAGCACAGAAGCAGCAAAGCCCATATGGAAGAAACACCAGCCCGTGTGATCAAGAGGGGTCGAAGGCAGCAGGTATCAAGCATCAAAGAACAAGAATCACATTATTATTAATGAGGAGGAGAGCAGGATGGGGACCCAAGGCCCATTTGTGGGCAATTGGTGAGTTGCAGGGAGGAGACGGGCCAGTCAAGGTGTAGTGAGGCAACGATGAAGCATACAACTTTCTTCTAGTTCCTGAGGGCTTCTATATTTTTCTGCCAGCATATCCAGGACCTTCTAATGTTATCCCTCTCAGAGCAGTTGGTAATGTTGACCTATTTGTGTGTGTGTGATTTTAAAACAGGTAGAAAATTAATATCAGCTAATGCTTCATCTTTGGATCTCTTAGTTAAAATAAAATAGAAAAAAATTTAAAGTTAGATGCTAATAATTTCCTGACTTCTTAGAATGATGTCACTAACAACCAGTACATAGAGGAATACTTTACCAGTATAATCCTACTTTCCCTAGTTAAAGCTTACATTGTTTAGAAATTTTACTTTG
This sequence comes from Nesogale talazaci, assembly GCA_004026705.1. Lineage (NCBI taxonomy): Eukaryota > Metazoa > Chordata > Mammalia > Afrosoricida > Tenrecidae > Nesogale > Nesogale talazaci. The sequence goes on along the minus strand of PVJH01001344.1, from coordinate 53,551 downwards.
TGACTCAGAAATCTATGCTAATCTTCAAGGCAAATAATAGGCTACTAAATATAACAGGCTCCACACATCCCTATAATTGTGCAAATTAATGGTTTCATACATATAGAAAGCACCCCTACTATGGTCAAGAAATCCAAATTAGTTATTTCTGCCTGCCTATTCTAAAACTGACTCTGATGAGGTGGCAGAGATCACTGATGTTGAACACCAATAGTGCTGATCCTGCTGACAATGATACAATTTAAAAAATAATTGGGTACTTTTCATTCAGTTTTCTGTGTGGAATAAAAGATTCATAGTTCCTTAAATAGCTATGTGACACTATTCTTGGGGGAACATTTGAGAGTTACCTTTCTTACTTCTTAAGCCCCAGAGCCAAACCACAAAGGAAATAGTAATAGATGTAAGATCTTACTGAAGGTTTTACAGAAGGCTTTCCTTAGAATTGAGGTTAGGCAATTTTCAAATTCGTTTTTGCTGAGCTGCTATAGTTTTAGAGGTAACTCATATTTTCCATCCAGTGAGTGATTTCTGTTTTCACCATTGAATACAACTAGACCCAAAGCAAATGATGATCCCATAAAGTCTTGGCTAGGTGACTGGATAACTAAGTAGGTTACTTTTCATACATAAATGCTTCTTATTCTGGAGTGGTGCAAATTTTCTGAAGATTCTAGTTGCTTTTTGTACCTGATTTGATGGAGCTGAATTCATTTCACACAAAGAATTTTCAAGCAGAGGTCTAGTGTTTTCAAGTGGTTTTGTGAAAGGCAGTATCTTCACTGGTCTTTGAATCACAAATATAGGAAGAAGGTACACATTATATTCTCTCTCTTATTGAATTTACTTGGGTCTCTTGTTGAGACCCTTTTTTCAAGTATCAGTAATTGCTAGAGGTTTTTGCCTAAGGATATTCACTGACTTTTGTAATACCTGAGATGCTGGCTACCTTAGGCTGTGTTATTTAAAGAAGCAAGGAAATGACTGACCCAGTTGTACGGGGTAGGCAATTTCCAAGACTGTGGATTAGAAGTCAGGTGGGAGACTTTGTCTGACTCACAACTTGAGGGAATGTTGAACCAAGCATGGGCGGGTCAGAGACAGAAGAAGGCTTCTAGATGCAGAGGGCAATCGACAATTGAAGACTGATTCTCCAGGAGTGAATATATATCAAGAAAAGATCTCAGTTCATTCCAACTATAATTCTGTTAGCAGTCTCTTTCTTCAGATTTATGCAGTCATATGCGATGATGCAGAATGTAGGAACGTCACAGGCTGGTGGGTGCAAAGCCATGTGGATCCAAAAATGGATGGAAAATATCCCAGGGCTCCAGCAGCCCTGTAGAGCCAGTAAGCAAGAAAGTCAAGACAGAAAGAAAGGGGCGGGAGGCTGAGCCCCGGTGGCCGTAGTGGTTGTGTGCGGGACTGCAAACCCACTGGCTTGGCAGTTCAAATCCAGCAGCAGTTCTCCAGAAGCAAGGCTGGGCCTCCCACTCCCACCAGAAAACAAACAGACAAACAAACAAACAAAAAAGAAAGAAAGAGGCTGGTCTCCAGAAAACTACATTACTGGGTCACATTCTGAGTCATCCGCTGCAACCAGATAAACGAACCACCCATGTCTTTTTACATACTCCATGCTGGTAACAGAAAGCAAGCTATCACAGGTGCCAGCAAGTCCCTTCTGACACATCGTGACCCTGTGCACAGCAGAACCAAATATGGTCCCATCCGACCCCATCCTTAGAATGTTTCTTAAGTTCGAGTCCATTGTGCAGTCACTGTGTCAGTCCATCTCGTCAAGGTCATTCCTCTTTTTTGTTACTTCTCTACTTTACCAAGCATGATGCACTGCTCTAGGGTCTGGTTTCTCCGGAATCAGAGGAGCTCAATATGGGAATCGCAATTTACTAGTAGATCACAAATGTAGTGTGGGTCGATCATATGGCATTAAATATATATATATATATATATATATATATATATATATATAGCCTATCTGCAGTCCCATCACTTAATTGATGCACAGTTCAGTCAATCAGGTGCAATGTTAGGTGTCAAATGCATGAGCAAACAATTGCACTAAGTGCAGCAAAACTGGTAAGCTGTGGCCAATTTTTTTCCTGAATGATTTTATTGGGGCCTCTTAAAGCTCTTATAGCATTCATTATTGATATCATTTATATCAAACATATTTGTACATATATTGCCATATTCATTTCCAAATATTTTCCGCATGAGCCTTTGTTATAAACTCCTTTTTCCCATCCCCTCCCTTTTTTTTTTTAAAATGAATCATTTTATTGGGGGCTCATGCAATTCCCATCACAATCCATACAAACATCAGTTGTATGCAGGCCACATTTACACACTTATTGCCATCATCACTCTCAAAACATCCTCCCTTCATCCAGGCCCCCAGTAGCGGCTCCCTATATTGCCCTTCCCCTTGAACCCTTAGTAATTTACCAAATGTTATTTTTTCATACTGTACACTCTCCAATGTGTCCCAACACTCGCTTCCCTGTTGTCCATGTCCCAGACATGAGGTTATGTGTAGATCCCTGAAGTTGGTTCTCCCTTTCTATTCCTCCATCCCTCCACCCTCCTGGTATTACCACTCCTATTACTTGTCTTAAGGGGTCATCTATCCTAAATTTTCCATGTTTCCAACTTCACTGTACATATCCTGGTCTAGCTGGATTTATGTGGTAGAATTGGGGTCATGATGGTGGGAAGCAACATTTGGGAACTAGAGGCAGGTTGCATATTTCATTGCTACTACCCTGTATCTTAACTGGCTCATCTCCTCCTTGTAACCCCTCTGCAAGGGGATGTCACCTCACCTATTGATGGGCTTTGGGTCCCCAATCTGTAACCCCCTCATTAATAATAATATCCCTTCCCCACCTCATGATCACACAGGCTGGTGTGCTTCTGTGTGGGCTTTATTGTTTCTGAACTGAATGGTAACTTGTTTACTCAAGTCTTAAAGAACCCAGACGCTATATCTTTTGGTAGCCGGGCACCATCAGCTTTCTTCACCACATTAGCTTATGCACATATCTGTCCTCAGTGATCATATCAGGAAAGTGAGCACACAAGGTTATGCTTTTTAGTTCTTGAAGCTTGATATCTAATCCCTTTGACACCTCAAGCTAGTGTGCTTCTTCCATGTGGGCTTTGTTGCTTCTGAGCTAGATGGCTGCTTGTTTACTTTTAAGCCTTTAAGACCCCAGACACTCCATCTTTTGATAGCCGGACACCATCAGCTTTCTTTGCCAGTGGCCAATTTTCAGACCTTGGTTTTTTTCCCTCTTAAACGTAAGAAAGAGTATTAAAATGAATGGGGGAGCTGGACCAAGTAAGAAGACAAAAAAGTATTGCTTTCATATGGAATGGGAGATTTTGACAACACAAGCCAGCATTCAGCTGAAGTCCAGGGTGCCTAAACTGTTCTGGAACTTAGTTGCAGAAGAAAGTACTCAAAATGAGAACATGTGCTACCTCCCTGACTGTACTATTCAGCCTGATTTATTTATGTGAGTCAGCCTTTTTCCACATAAAGATCATTAAGTTGAAGTACCGTTCCACCATGACTGATGATCATTTGGAAGTGTGCTTGAGGCTGGCTGTCAGCAGCTACTGTCTGCACTATGCATCACTGGCTCATTTCATTCAGTGCAAGTCATCAGAGTCAACTCAGGTAATGGCAAAAATGTATATAGTTAATTGTGCTGTTGTACAATATGAACTCATGTGGTTATGCAATGTACATAAATATACATTATACATATGAAGAATTCTCCATGCATTTATGAGTAAATTTAATAAATAAATTAAAAAATAAATATATGTTTTGCATTTTTGTAGTTGGCAGACTATGTTGATTTGATCATTTTATAAGTAGCTCACATGCTGAAAAAGTGTGAGCACCCCTGTCTTAAATAATGTGAGATGAAGTTTTGCCATCTTTATCCCTAAGGAACAGTCTTCATGTATGTCTTCCAAGACAGATTTATTAGTCCTTTGACAGTCCATGGAACTTTCAATATTCTTCAACAGCACCATAATTTAAATTAATCAGCCACTCTTCTGTCTTCCTTATTGAGTGTTCAATTTTTCACATGTATATGAAGTGATTGAAAATACAATGACTTGGGTCAGGCACTCCTTAGTTTTCAGGGCAATAACCTTGCTTTCTCAACGCCTTAAAGAGGTCTTGTGCAGCGGTTTTGCCCAATGTAATGGATTCACTGATCTCTTAACTGTTGCTTTCCAGGGTTGATGGTTCAAAACCAGCAGCAGCTCTCCAGGAGCAAGGCTGGGCTTCCTACTCTCACCAGGGCAGTGATGCAGGGGAAAAAAAAAGAGCTGTAAGATCTTTCAATAAAATGGATCCTCTTTTTTATTAATTGGGATTTAATACTTTTAACATAGTCCATATTTCAGTCACATCAAGCAAAATTGTACAACTGCTACCACAGTCAGTTTCCACCTAGTCTTTTTCTACCTGGACTCTTTGTCATCGTCTCCCATTTACCCCACCACCACTGTACCCACCTTCCTACCTTCCGAACCACTTATTCTACTTGTCCCTATGGATTCGTCAAGCTCTTTGGCTTTTATGTATTGAAACTGAAATTTTCTGGACCTCATTATTTCTTCAATTTGCCAGATGTTCACTCCATTCAGCATATGGTCTATACTACTTTGAGAAGGCAGCTCTTCCTCAGGCAAATTTTGAGTGTCTTCTGACATGAAGGTTCATCTTCTAGCACTAAATTGGGCAATGCTATGTTTTTATTCAGTAGGCCTTCAACATCTGATGCATTCCATATGGTTTTAGTGGAAACTTCTCTGAAGAAGACAGTGTATTTCTTCTCCCTAGTCTGTTTTTAGTATGGAAGGTCAGATGAAGCCTGTTCACTTTGTCTGACCCTGCTGGCATTTGAAATATCAGCGACCTAGCTACTAGCATCACAGCAATACACAGCCAGCCACCCTGGTTGACGAGGCAATGCTTATGTTTCAATTGCTGAGCAAAATCTTAGCCATCACTTCCTCTTTTAAATGCTCTGAACATTAGACTGAGAAGTGTTTTACATAACTCTCAGCAAGCTGTTGTTGCTGGGAGCCATTGATTTTTCCTCTAAATGATATTGACTGCTTGTATGGTAGAGTGACAAGCCCATTGTTGAGCCCTTGTCATAATTGCTCTATTGAATCCCATTTGTTTGTAGCTACCCTTTCAATCCAAATCTTTGAGTGTCTCCCTTGTTTTGAGTGACCCTCTCCCAAGCACGATGTCTTTCTTCAGTCATCTCTGATGGTATGTACAATTAAATGAGATAAAGTTTCTCTATCCTTTCTTTTAAGGAGCATGCTGACTGTACTTCTTTCAAGACAGATTCGTTTGCTATTTTTGAAATCTCTGTTATACCCAAGATGCTTTGTCAGCACCACAATTTGCATGCATGTGCCCCTAATTGTCCTTCACTTTTCTTTATTCAGTTTTCACAAGTATATGAGGTCATTGTAAATGCTATGACTTGGGTCAGGCACACCTTAGTCATCCAAGTGGCATATATGCTTTTTAAGATATCAAAGAGGTCTTTTGTTGCTGATTTTTCAAAAAAATAAATTCCATGCAATATGTCATTCAATGTTTTGACAGCAGCTTCCATGGGCATTGATTTTTTGATCCAAGAACTGATTCAAGTGTCTTTTCCTAAATTCTATTTTTCATGATTATTGGAGAAAAGTGTTGGATGGAGTTCAAACTTGTGTACTTCCTTCTCCAAAGAATGGACTATCCGTAGTGTTTCTGTTATCTACTGCTGTGTAAGAAGTCACACCAAAATTATATGACTTGAAACAGTTCATTAGTGTCTCACGGAGAAGAATATTGATTGTACTCAGCTGGCTGGGTAGTTCTCCTTTGCAATCTCATGTGGTTCTTGTCAGGTGGAGGCTAGAGTTGAAATCATCTGAAGGTTTCACTGGATTGGCCATCCAGCATGGCTGCTTCATAGGTGGAAACCAGCCAGGCAAATCTCTGATTGGGCAACATTATGAAGTCAGGAGGCACAGTTTAATCCTCATTTAGGAAAGTTTAAAATCTACCTGTGTTTTCCCTTCCTTTGCTCCCAGTTTTATAGACTTCAAGTGTCAAAACTGACTCTATAAGCCTGGGATGCATTTTCAACAAGCTGGAAGAGAGGCATTCTATAAATGTAATGTACCCCGTCTTTTCCTGTTGCTTAAAATGTCAGGAGTGACTTTTTACCAATACTCCAAACTCATAAAGTTCGTGGTTCTCAATCTGTGAGTTGAGACTCCTTTGGAGGTCGGCCTATTCATAACAGTAGCAAAATTTCAGTCATGAAGTTGCAACAAAAATAATTTTATGCTGGGGGGGGGTCACCACAACACGAGGAACTTTATTAAAGGGTCATGGCATTAGGAATATTGAGAACCACTGCATCGTCTTTGACATTTTTGAGTCTCTAAAAGTCAATTTTTAATAAAGAATTTTTTGTTAAAGTATTTTTGTTATTAAATTTAAAATAAAGAATTAGTACATTTTTCTCAGCTGGTTCCAGATGGGTCTAACCACTTAATTAAAAAATAATTGTGCATTCTTTCCCTCATCTCCATGCTCCCCCACCACTTTGGCATTCTGGTGAAATATTAATTTTAGCTAGGTTAGGCTTAATCTTTTCATAGTCAGCATTTCCCCCTGAAAGGACTCCATTTTTGCTTGCAAGGAGCAAAATGTGGACAAATTGCTTGGAGTTGTTTTCCCCCACTATAACTTGAGATCTAAGTTATTTGTATTCTTTGAGAGTGATTTAATTTGTTTTTGAAGTATGAGTGAGAAGCACCCTATGGTTTCACTGTAGTTGTTTTCTTTACAAAAAAGAGACAACAGCTACCTAGAGGACTTTAAAAATTAGATACAAAAATCTTTGATACAATGTAGTCTAGGTTCTGTGTCACAACTGCTTTTTAATCATCTGGAAGGAAGGATTTTTTTTTTTGCATGAATTAAGCTATCTATTTTACCTCTGGGTAGATCATGTCACCTCAGTCGCCGTTTGGTGTGCTACGACACTGGAAGTATTTTTAATGTCAGCACTGGAGGTTCAAGGCATTAGGCTAGAGAGAAGTCCAGTAGTGCAGCTACTTCCTCAGGCTTGGTCCAACAGGAAGACAGACACACGTGACAAGAAATGTTTACCACAGGAAGAAGGAAAAATTCCAGGGATGAATTCCTCACTGTCGCTTTAACGCTCACATTGTTCTCCTAGATAATAGCTGAGCTTTGTTCCAGACTTGAACACAAAGATTAAAACTGTAAAATCTAAAGCACACTTTAAAATAGCGTGTTTAGTGAATTATACGTTCAGTGAATGATGCATGTGGGCTCCCCAGGAACCAGAAATCGATAATCGCATCAAACAAACAAAGGGGGATACTTGATGATATATATATATATATATATATATATATATATATATTTTTTTTTTTTTTTTTGCAGGTAGTTAGGTCAAAAGGGTTAGATTAGCAAATTTTGAGATAAAAGTATGGAACTAATATCTGTCAAATTGACATGACAGACATGTAAAAGACCTGTTGCAGCCCAAGGCTTGCTAGTGACGCTGTGCTGCAGCCAACATTTCCTTTCTTTCAGTGCTTGTGCAAGTAGAAAAGCCAGAGTCCAGCGAGTGGACTCTACCGCCGGGCAGCCCCGTCTATTTCAGCACAGACCCACGTTCCTTGGAATTTTCCAGGCTGATAGAGATGTCGATCACCAGCCATTTCTTCTGAGTCGCCTCTTGGTAGACTCAAATCTCCCGCCTTCAGCTTAGCAGCTCAGCACTCAACCGACCATTTTGCCTCAACTGGCGACCCCTCACAAAAAGGCACTCTCAGCTGCTAATCCTTTCAAAGTGAAATGAAAGGGTAAGTAAAGACGCTCTCCAGTGATTTTTGCCTCTTGCACTTGATAACTTTCCAATCTTGAGCTAATTGTTTCCTCTGGACCTCAGTTTTCTCATATGAACTCTTAAGAGTTCTTAATAGTTAGAAAATTAAATTAGGTCTACATGAGTACTAGACATCTTCATTTGCCACTCTTCCCAGCCACTGTCCATCCTCTTGCCCCCAGGAGATTGATTGCAAGAGGCACCTTGGCATCGTTTAGTTCAGCCAGACTGGCACTCACAGGGAGGAGGGGAGCAAAGTTTGGGCCTTACCCTGTAGCATTGCCTTGGGGTCTCTCCCTCTCTCTTCTATTTCTTTCAGGCCTAAGGAAGGCAACAGCTTGACTAGTACTAACCCCGGGTATAGCACTGTGCAATATGCTGACATATCTTTTCAAACAGCCCCCTTATGAAACTTCCTGAATACTATCTGCACTGGACCTTTTCATTTGTTTTCTTCTGGTACCCCAACTGATACAGAATGTGCGTAACACCATGCCTTGTGCATCTTAATGTGCCATGAAGTAGTGGTAGTTTTCATTAAGAAGACTTAAAAGGATGCAAATCAATCTTGTAAGATAGATGCAACTTCTATGTTGTCTAGGCAGGAGGCTCCGAGTGTGATCCCCACACAGTTTGTTTTTATTTTCCACTGTTGCGTTTAAGCTCCATTTGATGGGAAATCTCTCTCTCTGTCCTTGGAGGAAAGCTCCAGCAGTTTAATAATTTCTCCGTGACTCTTAAGTGCCATCCATCTCTACAGTCACTTTAGGAGGCAGACCTATTCACCAGTCAGTAATTAGAATGTCTGGCCATGGAATAATAAAGAGTTGACCTTGCTTCACTCTTCTCCTGTTTCCTAGGTGGTGTTTGCTTTGGGTTGGTGCCAGCTCGGGGGATGGGCAAAGTCCTGCCTCCTGACCCTTTCACTGCCCTTCCTCCCTCTCTCACTAACAGCTGTTTAGAGCTGACAGCCAGTAGGGGCCAGCAGTAGGAGAGGTGCTGGGAAGGACATAGGTTGACTGGAGGTTTCCACCTTCTTTGCACCTCAGGATGGAGAAAGCCGGTACCCAGTGGACCCAGAAGTGGATGAAATTGACTTTGGCGGGCTCTTCTTGCATTATTAAGAAGTTCCTTGTTCACCTAACTTCTAGTAGGCCACGTGGCCCAAGAGGATTGCTCCCTTGGGTATAAACCCTGTACTTCCAGTCTGATGTCACCTCATGCTTCCGGGTAGCCAGATAGGCCAGGATACACCATTGACTTCTCATGCTTGCTCTCTCCCTCCTGCCACACACCTGATGCATGTGACACATGAGGCACCACTCAGTCCCCTCCACATTAATTCCCTCTTGCCTTCTGCATCTGTACAGATTGCTTCTAAGTAGGCGGGCCGGAGGCAGAGCAGGTGAGCTTTTTCAGGCTCTTTCAGGACACTGGTCTTCTAGGATTCCAGTGACACTGTGCACATTTCAAAGCTTTCCCACACGCATGGGGCTCCTTCAGTTGAGCTTGGGCATAGAAGGGACTGAGCCCCATTGCATTCTCAAAGGTATCATGAATGAGGAGAGGAGACTCACAGCCCAGTACCTGCTTTCTCCAATGAAATCCTGTTACCACATCCCTAAATCTTCCAACTTCTCAGGTTCCTTTTTATATTCTCAAGTCAACTCAAGTATTTAGGGTTAGAAGCAGGTTATGCAAGAGTTCTTTCTGAATATTTGATCTCTATTGTATCGGGATCATTATGAAAGCAGGCATTATAGGATTTTCAAAGCTGATGAATGGGTTTTTTTTTTGGCTGCTGAAAGTTTTTAATGAGACTTTAATAATAAAGACCTAGCTAAAAGGAGAGTTCTTCTTAATTGTAGCTTGATATTATCAGTCTTTTTAGTATGGGTTCTGATGGGGTATAGGAGCTAGGACAGCAGGAGAAGTGGGAAGTGATGACTGCAAGTAGAGTGCCTAGTCTTGACAGCCAGTGGGAGATGCTGGGGGTGGGGAGTGGGCTGGGGGTAAATCCCCGGGGGCAGCATCCTGTACCGCAGAGCTCTCAATTCAAAGGGAGCAATAAGACAAAATACAAAGGAATCAATGCTATGGAAAGTTAGAAAAAAGGGAAAAGAAAGAACTCATTAATCTGGGGAACCTGAGGGTAAAGTTGTGTGCTTTTAGATCGTCTAAGAGAAAAGAAGCAGTTCAGCTTGACTCTTTCTTGGTGGGATTAGTGCATCCCTTTCTTGTTGAAAGTCTCCCCTCCGGCCCCTCCAAGCCATCAAGCACTATCTATGGAGTCTTCTGTGGCTAAACAAGGGTGCTTGTACGTGTGCCTTTCCTCTTACCCTGTATGGCAAGCACCTCGTTCACATCAGAGATCCAGGCAAAGGTAAGGTTAGGAGTCCCGTGCTGGCGATTGCCCAGTCTGTTTGCCATGTAGTGTGGCAAACAACTGTCAGTTATGGCAGCGGATGGTTTCAGCAGCCAAGAAGAGAAGGCACTGAGAGCATTTCAGAACACTTGCCGTTCTTGGGTGGTGATGCGCGAATGCTACGGGAAAGTGAATCCTTTCACAGAGTTGCTGGAGGCTGCATTGGTTAAGAAGTAAGTGGAAAAGATGGGACTCACCCCTGAGTTACAAGAGGAGAGTTCTTTATTCATTTTAGAAAACAAAACAAAAAAACGTTTATAAATGATCAAGGGCTGATGAGGGAGTAGGGAGAAGGGAGGGAGCGGAAAGAGTGAGCAACTGTTACCCAGGGCTCAAGCAGAAAGCAGATGTTTTGAGAATGATGATGGCAACAAATGTGCTTGGCACAATGGATGGATGTCTGGATTGTGATAAGAATTCTATGAACCCCCAATAAAATGATTAAAAGAGAGAAAACAAAAAATCATGGAAATTTTCAAACATAAGAAAAACAGACAGAATAAAGTAATGAGCCCCCATGTAGTCAACACCCTGAGGGGAAAGCTTCCTAACAGGTGAAATAACTAAACTTTGCCTTTGTATCCTGAAAAGCATACATTCTAAATGAAAAAAAGCTGAATAATATTGACATAAAAATTCTATTTACTGTCCCTGTATAGGTGCTAATTTTAATTTCAAAGATTGACTTGTGGTATAATCTCTTGGACAAAATTCCTTTTGATATACCACTTAAAAGCATGATGGCTTTGGTCAATCAGATTTTGAAAGGCTAACTTTATTTTTCCATTAAAATGTTTTAAAGCATGTGTAATTCAATCTTACATTTCCAATCTTGACAACACTTTTGTCGAACTGCCATTAGACCCCAGGCTTAATTTTATCAATGAGCAAAGACAACGTGATGTCTTCTGACTACCGTGCTTCCCAGCAATGCAATAGCATTTCTCAATTACTTAGCAGCTGGTTTCCTAGACTCCTTCATTTGCCCCCCTCTTCTGCTTCCTCTGGGCTTTTTAACCTCACGGTAGTTCATTGATCAAGGAGGGACATGGCCAAGATGAGGAATTTAATGGAAAACAATCTGTGTTCTGTTTTTCACCTTTCTTGATAAAGTACCTGCATGGGCTAAATGCTGCATCTTCAAAAGGCACTGATTTATAACAGCTTTCCCCATTGCCCAACGTGAGCATTTAGGCTTACCATAGGAATTGTCTATGTTGGACAGGATGAGCGCACTACACGAATAGCAGACAATGCTAGCTAGGAGTCTGATGGACAAAGGAAAAGAGACTGCTAGTGTTCAATCCATTCACAACTGGATCCAAGGCATCAAGAGAATGAGAATGCAGTGAATAACTTTTGTCAATTTCTCACAGGGAAAGAACTAAGGAACTGGCTTTGAGCTGGCAAATGGAGGATGAACTGTGATGATAAAACCTAGGGTAGGATGGCAGACCATGATAATAGACTGGGGCCACAAACAAGGAGTCAGGCACACATCAGCAAGTTACTTCCAGGAGCCATGAATTGGCAGGCTAGGATTTTTCTTTGGAGGATTCCTCAGATGGTGGGCAGGGATGGGCTTGATTTTATCATGCCAGCAAACACTGCCTGAGGGTGGCAGGGCCTTTCGGGTTCCCTTAAAAGAATTTTAGGCATCACAGTATAATCAGGCATATTTTGAGATGCTCCAGAGGCCCCATAGTAAGTTTTCTGAATAGGCAAAAATCACATGGAATAAATGTAAATAAAAATGATATTGCATATTTTGGGCTCACACTTAATTCTAGTTTCAACGGAAGAATAACAAATTCTTCTGATATGGCCCTGCTTGATTCTTACTCTCATGAAGGAAACATGGAAGATATGGATGTTGCAGCAGAGTGTGGTGAAGAAACTGGGTGATGCCCAGCTATCAGAAAGAATAGCATCTGACACCTTAAAAGGTTGTTTTCAAGTAAACAGCCATCTAAATGAGCTGTCAAATAAGCCCATACAGAAGAAGCACACCAACATGTGTAATCCAAGAATTATAAATAATGTACAGCTAATCCGAAGGAGGGAATGGAATCAGAGGTTACATTGTGAAATTCTGATTTGCAGAAGACTATGGATGATAGCAGAAGCTCAAAACTGTTTGCAGGATCTATACAGGGAATAAGCCTCCTGTGAATCTCCTCTGACGATCATTGAGGGATGGGAATAGCCTGGTGATCAGAGTTTTTTTTTTTTTTTGTAAATAACTTCAGACAATTTTGTAGAGATGGTTATAGTAGATTGAAATGAAAAAAAATCTGACTTGAATGATTAAACCTTATCATTTTATCTACTGTTTGACACAATTTGAGCTTTATCTGGTTTTTAATATTTTATGTTTTTTTTCTTTCCCCCAAACTGGGGTGTGTCTCTATAATATTTTGTTATTTTTGGTAGCCTTGACTTTCTGTTAAGTGTTTTTCTTTCTTTCTTTCTTTCTTTCTCTCTTTTTTTCTTTCTTTCTTTCTTTCTCTCTTTCTATTTTTTAAGGAAACCCACTATGGGTAAATCTATAAGTAGACTAAAAGTTTCTGGGAGGTATAGCAGGTGAAATGGGGTGGAGTAAGGGGAGCTAATATTAAGGAGTATAAGAAGGGAGAAGATGTTTTAAAACTGATTGTGATAGCAATTGTACAACACTTCTTGGTATGTTGGAACTACTGAATGGCAGACTGGCTGGATTATGTCCAAATAAAATGATTAAAAAAATTAAATCCAAAAAAAGTCAGCAAGTGAAATCTTTGCTGTTTGGAAAACTCTAGAGGTTGTTTAAAAAGCAGCTCATTAGTGGATAGTCATTCAGTATCAGAGTTCCTTATTATGTGATTTTATTTGGATCGGACTATTTATAGGGCTGTTTTTAGGCACTGCATGGTTGGTTTCAATGAGAGCGGCCCTGTGAACAACAGAGCCAACCACCGCCTGATGCTGTACCATCCTCACAACCACTGCTGTGTGAGCCCGTTGTTGCAACCCTTGGGTCAGTCTGTCTCATTGAGGGTCTTCCCCCTTTTCAGTGACCCTCTACCAAGCTTGATGCTCTTACCAGGGGACAACCGTTCTCCACATTGTGGGGTGAAGTCTTACCATCTTCTTCCCCAAGGAGGACTCTGGCGGTCTTTCTCCCACTGCTTCTAGAGTCCTGCCCTTCAAATCTGCATCGCAACATACGAACGACTGCAGGAGAAGCAGGAGCTGCCAGCAACAATTATATGTTGCCAGGAGTGTCACGTCTTTTAAAATTTTCTTTTACAACTAGAGACAGAGAAGAGAGGAAAAAGCCTTTATGAGTAACTCCCTGACACATTGTCAGGGTCTTCTAAGGAGCCACAGATAGGCTTGTGTCCAAAGGAACTTTAGTCACAGGGCTTAGAGACACATAGCCACTGCTGTGTGACTTTTGTTGTGGGATGACCAGCGCATTCCACCTAAATGTACTGATATTGAGTTGATTCCCGTTCATAACAACTTCTTAGGAGAGCGTAGAATTGCCTCTTAGGGTTTCCAAGGCTATAAATCTTTATGGAAGCAAACTGCTGCCACTTCCTCCCATGGCACCTCTGGTTAGTAAACTGCCGACTTAGTGCAGTAAATGGCACAGGGGCTGTGTTAGTCTGAGTAGACTCAAGAAACAAATTCATAGACATGTATATGTGTATAACAAAAAAGCCTTATATGCACCAGCAATTGAAAATTGAGAAAGCATCCCCGTCCAGTCCAGATCAAGTCCATAAGTCCAATATTAGTTCAAATGCCTAATACAATCCACAGAGTTCTCTTCAGACTCATGAAACGCATGCAATGATGCTGAATACCAGAAGATCACAGGCCCGTGGGTTGGAAGTCTACTGGATCCAGTGGTGTTGGAAGCATCTCAGCAGTGGCCGGGGTCTCTATGTGACTTCTCTCACTCTGGAGGTCTGGTTTCATCAGGGTAGATGTGGCTTCTCCAGCTCCCAGGGCTGCAGCAGGGTATGTCCATGTGGCGTCTCCTCAGGGATGTCCTGCAGGGAGTCAGCCTTGTCAGTAGAGTGTCTCTAAGGAAGTGTGTACAGAGACAGTAAGATGTCTCCTGCCTCCAAGAGGAAAACCCCAGAGCTCCCCGGATTCTCAAGAGAAGGCCATGTCCACAAAGAAGTGTCATTGACAGACTAGACTCCACCACTTCACCCATAATCCTCTCAAATTGACACCAGATTATGTAATCACCATTATGTAACTGCGCCAGATTATGTCTGACCTTCTTTGGCTTCCCTATTGCCAAGAGGCAGGGGTCAGACCGATCTCCCTTTCTTTACCTAATTTGATCCTGTCTGTTCCTTTCATGGTACTCTGTGCTGAGTTCAATAATTCCTTTCAATGGCTACACAGGGCTTATCGACAATACTCACAACCATGGGGGTCTGTTAGGGAAGTTGGCAAGTTATCACAAGTCAGAATCAGTAAGCAGTGAAGACACAGCCATTGGTCCACAGCCACACTTCCCTTTAGCCAGCAGCAAGTCTCACTCTGCTCTTTAGCTTCCAATCCTGTGGTCCCTTGGCTCCTGTTTCTGTGGGCCGGGAAGCCAGCCCCATTGTTCTGTCTCAGTCCCATGATCTCTTTATTCGCTCTCTTGTTTGGTCCCATAGTCTCTGTGCCCCATGCTCTGTCTGGCGCCCCTGGTCTTGATCTCTGCCACTCCAGACAGAGAAATGGAACATGCTCTTCCATTGGTCCTATTACTGGAAGAAGGCTCAGTGTGTTAAGTCTGTTCACCCTTCAGTTCTTGAGTCACTTGAAATAAAGATTTCAGGTGAGGATGAAGTTCAGACAAGTGTCAGAAAAGGTTGGAACAGAAAGAGTGAGTTTATTGAAGAGCGATACTTTGGAAAAAGATTCTAAAGGGTCGTTAGCTAGTCTAAAAGACTAGACCTTATAGTAGACTAATGATGGACTTCCCCCCAAAGTGTGGCTTTCTGGTGGGTCTTGTGATATGGGCTGGTCATCTGGAGTGTCCCTCCTCCTTTCAGGGAGGCATATTCTGGTACCCCGGCACTCTAGCACCCAGACTACTGTGCTTTTGTCTCAGATTCAATACTCCCATCTATTCAGTCACTGTGGGAGTCACGTGGGCAAACCATCTTTATTCCTTCAGCCACCATCTCATGCTTTTCAATAGCTCTGATTCCTTCCATTGGGGAGGAAATGTGCTTTCTTCTGCCCTTCATCTGCCTTTGCACTGAGAGAGGCATGTACAGAAACCCGTCTCCGTCTCTTTGGGTTTAAGATTCTGGCCAGTTTTCTTCCATTCATCAACTCTTGGGCCCTTGCTACTTTCTGACTAGCTGACAGTCCTGAGTCATCTCTCTTTTCTGCTCCTTCACAGAGAACAGCCATACAGCTGGGCGTAGAGATGAAAGCTGACCCTTCAACTCTTATTAGCGCTACACATGCCCCATGTGTATCATGGCACCAATTCCTTTCAGGGGAGTTAGAGAGTTCCAAGTACAAGTAAACTCTACTCTTTCTGATAGCTGGGCACCATCTTATTTCTTACCATACTTTGCTATAGCACCTTTATCTTCAGTGATCTTTTCAAGAGGGCAAACACCTAGAATGGCTATGTTGTAAGAACTAATTGTTCTTATATTAGGCCTACAATTCAGTGAGGGCTCAAAATACATCCAGATATCTATGATTTACACACACACACACACAGACATTGGTAGTACAATGGTTACATATTGGGCTGCTAACTTATAGGTATACAGTCCAAAGCCACTATCAGTTTCAGGGAAGAAAGACCAGGCTTTCTACTCCCATAAAAAGTTACAGTCCAGGTATTACAGCAGGTGCCAAATCCAACCCAGGGATACATGCAGCAGCCAGATAAAAAGGAGAGAGAGAGAGAGAGAGAGAGAGAGAGAGAGAGAGAGAGCGCGCGCCTGGGAACAGGGCACCAAGCTATCCAAGAGGAGGGTGTTGTTTATATCTCCAAAGGAGAGGGAAAGAGGGACCAAACTTCAGTCTGGCCCACCAAGACCTGAATGCAGCATACAGGCATGGAACCAGGGAACCAATAGAGAGGTCAGTAGGGCTGGCTTCCAATTTCAACTACATGAGAACCCCCACCCCAGAGGAATGCACTTCGTAGGACAGCTCTGAAACTGCAGCTCAGGAAGTGGGGCATTTCTGAATAGGAACAAAGAGGGAAGGAGAGAGTGGAACACACCTCAGTACACCAAGCCCTGAGGACAATATTTTGGCTCAGAGCAGTCAAGGCACAGAGAGGATTGCAGGGTCAATCCCATCGCAAGACAGGACGGCGTGTCCTTCACTGGCACATAAGGGGGGCAGTGAGATGTGGGAGATGTGCCTGATCTGACACCACACACCACGGTGAACAATAAGGGTGTACAGCGGAGCAGCAAGGGGAGCAAAGCAAGGAAGTCCCTGAGGAATCAAAAACGTGGACTTGGGGCCCAGGGCATGGTACCCCAATGGAGTCGACTGGAAAACACTCAAAAAGGTCAAGGGACAGATCTGGAACTGTTTGAGGCTTTTTTTTTTTTTCCCGCTGTGGTTTATTTTTTTTGTTGTACTAGGTATTGTTTTTTTTTGTTGCTATGTTTTTCTTTGCTTTGTTTTTGCATGTATTATTGTCTATGCATGTCGATCTGGACAAGATGGGTAGGATGAACAATACTGAGAAGAGAGCAATGGGACCTGTGGTTCTGGGGCCACACAGGAGAGGGGAGAGTGGGGGGAAAGGAGGGGGAATGCCAACAAACCCAGGGACAAAGAAAGAATAAGTACTAAAATTGGTGGTGAGGAGGGCATAGGATGCTTGGTGGCAAGGGGTGGTGGAGCTTGATCAAGGGCAATCAAAACCTGAATGAAGCCTGAACAAGAAGAAAGTAAAAGGAAATAGAGGAAAGACCTGGGAGGCAAAGGATATTTATAGAGGTCTAAATACAAGTCTGTATATATAAATGACATTATATATAATGATAGGGGTATAGATCAATGTACATATATTCATGTATAAAGTATTGCAGCAGTAGATGGACATAGACTCTCCACTAAAGTGCTCCCTGGATGCAAGGACACTTACTTCTACTAGCATGGCATTCTGGGATGCTCATCTGTCTTCCTTATTTAATGTCCAAATTGCACACGCTTATGAGATGATTGAAAATAACATGGAGAAGGGGGAAGATGGGGGGGGGGAATGGGGAACAGATCACAACGATCAACAGACATACCCCACTCCATAGGGTGACAAACAACAAACATGGGTGAAGGGAGGCAGCAGATGGTGCAAGATATGAAAATAACCATAACTTTCAATTTATCAATGATTCATGTGGGTGGGAGGGTAGTTAAAAATGAGGGCTTAAGTAGAAAGAAAATGTTTTGTAAAGGATGATGGAAACATATGTGCTTGGCACAATGGATGTATGGATTGCTATATGAGCTGTAAGAGTCCCCAATAAAGTGATTAAAAATATACCATGCATTGTTGGGCCAGTTCTTAAAGTAGCATCCTTGCTTTTCAATAATTTAAAGAGGTCTCTTGCAGCATATTACGAATGCAATGTGTTCTTTGATCTCTTGACTGCTGCTTTCATAAGCATTGATGTGAATCCAAGCAATATGAAATCCTTCACAACTTCAATATTTTCTTCATTTATTGTAATGTTGCCTATTGGGCCAGTTGTGAGGATGTGGGCTTTCATCCATACTGAGGGTTCCAATCTTTCCTTGGTTTTCGTCAACAGGTGCTTCAAGTCCTCCTCACTTTCAGAAAGCCTGGTTGTGTCCTCTGCATATCTCAGGTTGCCACTAAGTCTTCCTCTAATCTTTCTTTAAATAAGCCTGTTTCTCTGATGATTTGTTTATGGGTTGAATTAAGTATGGTTAGAAGAAACAACTCTGATACACATTTCCCTGATTTTAAACCATAGAATGTTTCTTGTTCTGTTCAAACAATTGTCTCTTGACTCATGCATAAGTTTGCAAAAGTACAATGGAGGGTTCGGGAATGATGGAAGTGCCACAGACTTCCAAAAGATAAAACAGATCTGTCTTGGAGGAAGTAAAGCCAGAAAGCTCCTTAAAGGCAAGGAGGGTGAAACTTCATCTTGTGTACTTTGGACATGTTATCAGGAGCGTTCAGTCTGTGAAGAAGGATATCATGCTTAGCTAAGTTGAGAGGCAGCAAATTGACAAAGACTCTACACATGATGGATTAAGACTGTGGCTGTAGCAAAAGCATGAGAACAATTATGAAATTGTGCAGGATAAGATGGTGTTTCATCAACTTTGCCTTCTTGAGCTTCCTTTGGAAATTTTTTGCTCACTCTTTGACTTCATCATTTTTTCCATTTGCGTTCAAACAATTTTCAGAGTCTCTTCTGACATCCACTTAGATCTTTTCTTTATTTCATTTTAATAATTTTTGCCTGCTTCAAGTATGATGTTCTTGAGGTCATCTTACTGCTCATCAGGTTTTGTGTCATTAGTATTCAATGTGTCAAATCTGTTCTTGAAATTTGACTTGGATATCTTCAAGCTCCTTTTTTGATTCTCATGTGCTTGTTTTCATTTTATTCAACTTTGTCCTGAAGTTACTTATGACAAGGATGGTCTTTTCCAGTTTACCTGGCCTGATTTTAGCTGCCAATATTGAACTTCTTCATTATTTCTTCCCATAGATGTCATTTTGGTTTCCACATATTGGAGAATTCCATGTGTATTGTCACCTTTTGTTTTGTATGAAGAAGTCATTCATTTTGCAAAAATCTATCTTGTGATCTTCAGCTTCATTTCTTTCACCAAGACCATATTTTCCAACTACCCTACTTTTCTCTCCCCTCCCCCCACAACTGTTGCATTCTAATTGCCAATAATTGTCAATGCATCTGATTACATGTTTGATCAATGTCAGACTGAAGATTTTGATAGAATTCTTCCATTTTTACATCACTAACTTTAGACTTTGGTGCATAAATTTAAATAACAATTGAATTGATGAGATTTCTTAATGTGAGGATGAATATTATCCGATCACAGACAGCATTACACTTTAAAATAACTCTTGAAATGTCCTTTTTGAAAATAATTGAAACAGCATTCAAATGATTTTCTCATTCCTGGCATAGCAAACCATATGATTTTGTATTAAAGTGACCAATACCAGTCAATTTCAGCTCATTAACATCTGAATATTAATCCTTAGGGATTACATTTAATTTTAAGTGACTCCCAAATTTCCTAAATTCAAACTTTGTAAATTCTACTTTTGTTTTATCAATTGATGTTTGTAGCTGTTTCTACTCATTTTGAGTCATACCCCATCTGCAAATGAAGGTCTGGAAGGACTTGTTTTTGTAGGTTTGATCCCATCTACATCATTATGGTCAACTCAACTTTGAGACATCAGCTCTTCCTCAGTCCCATTTTGAGTGTCTTCTGATCTGAGGGGTTCATATTCTGGCAATGTTCTGCCTTCACTCATTAGGGTTTCAGCAACTGACAATGTCTCTATGCTATCCACAATGTTTCAGTGCCTAATTCTCTCAAGTGGATAGCCTAATCCTTCTTTGTAGTCTGCTCTTAATCTGGAAGTTCTGCTGAGACCTGTTCACTTTGGGTAACCCTGTCAAAGTTTGAAATACTAGTGACAGAACTTTCAGCATCATGCCAATACACAAGCCACCAGAGGGTCACAAATCAACAGGCAAGTCTCTTGATCATATCATTAATGTAGCCAATGACATAGGATTTAAAATATTATTGAGAAAAGGAAAGTGCACTTGTGTACGGCAGCTTGTTGACTTGTACAGATTCAAAACTTAAGTGAATGAATACTTTATGTAGACAGTGAGCATCGGAGATAGGAAGATATTTTCAATAATGCTCATGGCCTGCTAGACCTAGGACATGTCATAAGAAAGCAAAGAGAAGACTGTCGCTTTTTATGGGACTGGAAAGCCACATCTTTCTCCCTCACAGAAGCTGGAGTTTTCAAACTGTTGACCTTTCCATTATCAGCTCAACTCATGTGTTAGTCCGGGTAAACTAGAGGAACAAATTCATAGACACGCATATGGATATAAGGGAAAGGTTAATATACAAGAGGAATGGGACATTGAGAAAGCATCCCAATCCAGTCCAGTTCAAAGTTATAAGTCCGATATTAGCCCAAATGCCTGATATCAGTCTATAAAGTCTCCTTCCGACTCACGAAGTCACAAGCTAGTGGGTGCAGAGTCCGGACACTGGCAGGGATCTCCCCACGGCTCCTCACTTCCAGGGCTCAGGGTCTGTCAACAGCATCCAGTGGTAGTAGAAGCAACCTAGCGCTGGCAGGGATCTCCATGTGGCTTCTCCAGCTTCAGAGGTCTGGTTCCATCAGGATAAGGTCATATGGCTTCTCCTCCAGCTCCTCGGATCCTGCAATCTTGTCTTGTTCATAGTTCGTTGTCTCTGAGACTAACTCCCAACAACTGGGGAGATACGAGGGTAATATCGCATGACTTCCCAGAAACCTCAGGAGAAAGCCATGCCCACATAGAGGCCTCATTGGCTACTCAATGACTCTCTCCAGATTAACAGGCTAGACTCCACCCCACATCGCAATCATGACTGCCACAAACTTGTAACCCCCTATGTCCTGAGGACTAGAGCCAGAGAAGTAATTTCAGCCCATTACAGGTTGGCAGCCTGAGACACTGTTGCAGAGTCTTAGCAACCCTCGGTGTTGCTCTCTGGGACCAGGGATTCTCAAAACTGTACACTTGTACTTCCTTTCTCCTTAGATAGCTGCAAGCTATCTGGCAAGCTCTTCCAGAAACATCTTGGATGCATTGCGTATTTGGTTTTGACTTATTTTTAGACTTTGCATTTTCAGAGACTTTTTAGTGTTGCCAATTTTTTTCTCAACCCCCATATTCAGTTGTTCTCTTACAGTTTAAGAGGCTTTGCTATACACCACTAGGGGTTTTATTTTTAATCATAGCTACCTTACAAGACAGAAGACAACTGCCCACTAAGATTTCTGAGACCATAAATCTTTACCAAGCAGATAGCGTCATCTTTTTCCTGTGAAGCAGAGGGTAGATTTTGAAGGTCTGACCTCATAGTAGGCAGCCTAATATTAACCCACTAGTCCATCACATACCTTTTGGCAGCTGTAAGTAAAGGTAAAACCCCTGGCCAGGAGTTGGTGTCATTCTACAGAAGTTGTCCTTTTGGTTGGTGGTACTGCTATTGCAGGCTTGGTCAATAGAAGTCCATTTTCCTCTCAAGCATTTATTTATGGCAAACTTTAGAGACAAAAATGTGAATTCTTGCTTTCTCTCTTGGAGAAAGAAACAGAGACTTTTGATGGCAATTGAAATGGCTACACCCTGCCAGATATAATATCCTTCAGAGAAGAGTTTAGGTATAGGGATGAATAAAAATCTCTTTCTCCTTTCCCACTTTCGATTTTTTTTGGAATACATTAATACTTTTAGGGCCTGAAAGATTGACATGGACTTCTCTGCTCATAGGGAAGATTTGTTTTTTTCCTACAATATTTTGTAAGCATGGTATTGGGAGAGAAATGAGAAATATGTAGGGGCCCAAACAGGAAGAAGAACATACAAATAATTGTTCAGAATGTGTCAACCATCATTATTTTCAAATGCAGGCCCAGTGCTTGGAGTCACTCTCTTGTTGCCCTGAGATTCCTAGAAATATATGGAAAAGAAGGGTTAGGTACTTGAGGAGTTTAAAATAAACTTTCTTATTCCACCTTTCATGTCTCATTGTAGACCACACTCAGCATTTTTTAAAATCATAGAGTGGTATTCAAGAAATGTCCTGGGAATTAGCTATGCCTTACTGCCATTGTTGAAAATACAATAATTCCTGTAGGTTCAGCATTTGGTTGAAAAGACAATAACTCCTATATGGTCAGTATCTTGTTGCTTCACTCCCATCAATAAACAGACACCACAGTGCATTGCCTGGATCTCATTTTGTAGAGTCACTTGATGTTGAACAAGAAAAGGCCTTTAGGGGCTGAACCCCAGTGGTGTAAGTGGTTGAGTGTGGGACTGGGCCCATGGACTTGGAGGTTCAAATCCAGCAGCAGCTCTCAGGAGCAGATCTGGGTAGCTCCCATGATCACCAGAGGGCAATGATGCCCCTCTCCCCCCCCCCCCAAAAAAAAGAAAAGGCCTTTTGATATATGCAAAAGAACTAATGTTGAGAGAAGGGAAATTGTTGGGAGTCTTTCAAACTTTACAGTTTGAGGGAACAATCCTTATAAGACAGTTTTGGACTGAGCCTCAGTGGTGTAGTGATTGAGTGTGGGACTGCGGCTCACTGGGTTGGTGGTTCAAATCCAGCAGCAGCTCTCCAGGAGCAAGGCTGGGCCTCCCACTCCCACCAGAGGGCAGTGATGCCAAAAAAAAAAAAAAGACAGCGTTGACTTCAGAACCAGTTTACAGTTTGGTGTTCCCTCAGTATCACCTTCAATTCTGGTTAGTTAACCACAAATATTACTCACAACAACTCTCACTAGAATGATTCACAGAATTCATGAATGTACTCTATCGATGGCCACAATCATGCAATAGTGAAAAAATACAAACTAAAGCCAGTCACAGGAAGTGACACATAGAGCAAAATCTGGGAGGGGGCCAAGCATAAAGCTTCTGGTGGCTGACTTCCCACGGAATTCGACGTGGTACACCACCTTGTTAGGAGGCATGACAATCCTCAAAAGGTATTATTAACTCGGAAAACTCACCTGCATTTCAGTCGTCAGAGTTTTTACTGGGGCATGATCACAGACACGCATGGCTGACCTTTCGTTTCCAGCCTCTCTGGGCTCAGGTTAATACCTATAGTGTCTAGACCTTCCACTGAGACGATAGACATGGCACAGAGTACCAGACTCCATCATAAATCACATTTTAAACTATTGGATAACATCTCCCCCACCCCCAACAGGACTACACAGGGACTTAGATCAGCTCCCTGTATCTGAGGTCAAAGGAAAAACCTATCTTTGCTGTTAGGCGCTGTCAAGTCAACTCTGATGTATAATGACTGACCAAGAGAACAAAACACTATCTGGTCCTCACACGTTGTAGCCACTTTGCCAATCCACCTCATTGAGGGTCTTCCTCTTTTCCCCTTATCTTCTACTTTACCAAGTATGCCCTTTTCCAGGGACTGGTCTTTCCTGATGTCATGATCAAAGTTGTTCAGATGAAGTCTCCCCATCGTGGATTCCAAGAAGCCCACTGACTTGTACTTCCTCCCAGACAGATCTGTTTGTTCTGGTAGTCCTTGGTGCTTCAGCATTTTCCACCACTATTATAATTCAAATACATCATTTTCTTCTCTGGTCTTCCTTATGTATTGTCCACATTTCACATGAATATTGTGGCAAACTGAGGACTGGAAAGAGTGTCTGCAGACAAATTCTCTAAGCTCATGAGAAAGCAGCCGGAGAGGCCAGGATCTGGTGGAGGGAGGCCTTCACATTTGTGAGTTGGAGAGGAGTCCCACTCACATTCTCCTGTCTAAAAATCATCCCCATAATTTCCTCTCTTAATGTTTCTACCTTAATGCCACCTCAGACAAGCACATGGCTAATCCCTATGTGGCAGGAGGTCTTTATTTAGAGGGGCAGATGTGTTTCTTTCATTTCCCTGCTCACGGGACAGTTGACTCTCCTCTGTGTGGCCCCAATGCTAGCACTAGGTTTCTCCCCCAATGAGCTCAGGGACCTTAAGAGTTAAGCTAATTCCCATCTCATTGCATATGTAATTGATGAGGTTGGCATGTTCTAAGACTGTACACATTGTTAATTACATTTGCTTTCTCTCTCTCTCTCTCTCTCGGATTCAGGGAAGAGGTGAGCATCTAAAAGGTTTGTCTGTCTTTTTCTTTGTTTCCTTTAATTGGGCAACTTCTCCTTAGGGCCCTCTGAGCTGTGGGGGGTGGTTCCCCCTTAGAATATGAGGTGACTTAACAACCAGTTCAGTTCATTATCATACCATATGAGCAAAATATCTCCTAGGGAATGTCACTTGGGTTTAAACCTATAGATATTTCTAGATTTCAGAACCATACCAATTCAGGCATATATAATAAAGGCGCTAAGAAACAATATTTTCTTTTTCTCTGAGCTTCTCTGGAGGTAGTAATATAGTAGTGGATTTCCCTTATTGCATAACCATTCTACCCTTTGCCTCATTCTCTCCATGTGTACTCTATTGGTTTTATCTTTGGAAAGGATGTCATTTTTGGGCATTGTGTTAGTCTAGATTGTTTACATGAATGCTCATCTAGCACATGCCTCAGCCCTAGTCCACTTCCATTCACATATGTCAAGAACTGGTGGTCTTTTTTTGACCATGAGGTATTATAGCTTCCTATATTGACATCTCATTTCTATTTTTCTACCTTTTATTGTGAGTTTGGTGAAGACTTATAGAGCAGATCAGTTTTCTACTTAGCAATTCACACACTACTTTATTACATTGGTCCCAGTCACCTCCATGTAACATCACATACACTACTTTCTCCTTTTAATTCTGGTTTCTATTCTTCCTGTGCAAACATTGCCTCTTTATTTCAAATGGTTGATAATTCTATGAAATGTGTATGCTTTCTTACTGTTATTATTCTTCTTAGAGAGATGTGTATTGTTTGGCTGAAAATTAAGCCATCATTTCCAGAGTTGAAGGATGACTAAGGGCCATAGTCTTAAGGGCTCCAACGATCTGAATTGGTAAGCCTGATTAGAATTTGATCCACAGTTTCCTCCCATTCTACTCAGGACTTTTTAATACAACTCTTTTTCACATCAGTCGGCACTTGTAGCCAGGCATCATCCAGTTCTCCTGGTCCCAGGATTATACTGACTAAAGCTTATGTGAGTCATTAACTTCTTGAATTAAAAAGAATCAGTTTAAAGTAAGCTGAGCTTGCTCTTAATGTTTGTTTTTCTAATTCTAGGTTTTTGCCCATTTCATTTTAATATTTCCCCTCCTCTTCTCAAGCTGCTCATGGAGGTTTTTCTATTAAGTTCTTTGACTTCATCATTTCTTCCAGTTGCCTTAGTCACTCTATGAGGAAGAGCAAATTTCAGAGACTCTTACGACATAAACTTTGATCATTTATTTATTTATGACTTTTCTTCATGAATGATGTTCTTGATGTTATCTACATTCCTTCAAGTCTTCTGTCGTTAGTGCTAAATGCATCAGATCTATTCTTGAAATTTAGGTGGGATGTATCCAAGGTTGTAGTTTGGTTCATGTAGATGTTTTAATTAAAATCACTTTATTGAGGGCTCATAGAACTCTTATCACAATCCATACATCCATCCATTGTGTCAAGCACCTTTGTACATTGGTCACCATCATCGTTCTTATTCAGGCTAAGCTTGAACTTATATATGAACAATTAATGGTTTGTTGCACAGTCCACCCCTGGACTGGTTTTAACTGGTTGGGCTTTTCCATCATCTCTTCCTACTGATCTAGTAATTTTGATTTCTGTGTATTCCATCTGGAGAAGTCTACATTTATAACTGTCATTTGTGCTGTTGAAAAAAACTATTTGCAATGAAGAAGTCGTTGGTTTTGCAAAATGCTTCATGCTTTCTCCAGCTTCATTTCCATCACCAAGATCATATTTTCCTACCATTTATTCTTCTTTGTTTCCAACTCTTGCCAACAATTATCCATACATCTTGACCAAATGTTTGATCAATTTCAGATCGAAGACATTGGTAGAATTTTTCTTTTTCTGCATCACTAGCTTTAGTGGTTGGTGTCTAAATCTGAATAATAGTTGTATTGATTGGATTTACTTGAGTACAGTGATATATAATCCTACCACAGGTAGCATTGTACTTCAGGATTCATCTTGAAGTGACATTTTTGAGGATGAGTGCAACACCTTCCTCTTATATCTGTTATTCCTGGCATAGTAAGCGATATAGTTTTCTGTTTGAAAGTGACAAATGCAGCCTACTTCAGTTCTTTTAAAAAAACAAACAAAACAGCAATGTATTGCCTTCAAGTCAGTTCTGACTCTTGGTGGTCTTAGTAGGACAGTGTAGAATTGCTTCTATGGCCTCCTGAGATGTAACTCTTTTCAGGAGTTGAAAGTTTCACCTTCTTCAGTGGACTTACTGGTGGTTTTGGATTGCTGCCCCTGTTGTTAGCACCTCAATGTGCCATACCATCAGAGCTCTTTAGCCAAGAATATTGTTCATTGTGCGTTCAGTTTCACTTTTGACAATTTTTAATTTTCTTAGGTTCATACTTGGTACATTCACAGTGCTGATTATTAATTGATGTTTGCAGCTGCATCTTCTAAATTGGAGTTGTGTTCCATCAGCAAACGAAGGGTGTCCCGACAGCGGTACTTCCAAAGGCTTTTTTTCATCCATAACATTATTGTTGACTCTACTTTGAGCAAACTGTTCTTCCTCAGTCATATTTTGAGTGCCATCTTACCTGAGGGTCTCTTCCGGTGTTTTCTCTGACAAGCTTCTGCTCTTATTCATATGATTTTCTTATTTGATTAAATTTCCATGCTATTCATAAGGTTTTTAGTGACTAATTACTTGGAAACGGACAGATCATTCCTTTGTCATACTATGGTTTTAGTCTAAAAATTTTGCTGAAACCTGTTCACTTAGGTTGATCCTTCTGGTATTTGAAATACCAGTTGCATAGTTTCCGGCACCACAGCAATAGTACAGAGCCAGAACAGTACAACAAATTGACAGATAAACACTAGTCATTACTAATGGCTCCCCTTTCCCCTCTAACCTTCCCTTTCATAGTCTTAGAAAATATTGATCTAGTTACAATCTTTATGGATTTACCTATCCTGGATTTCCCATATAGAAAAACATACAAAATAATGACCAAAACCAAAACAAACCCAAATAAAAAAAAGCCAAACCAAAACTAAAAACCCCAAATGACAAAACAAAGCAGAGAAAAAGCCCCTATTGCAAAGAAAGCAGAAATTATGAAAAATCTGAACAAATTAAAAATGGGTCAAAAAGGACTTCAAATGTTAAGGTGCTACATTTTAAGCTAGCTGCCATAATCTACTTTATAATGTTCTGTTATCATAAGTCTGTTCACATCCCTGGAATATGATCAGAGGAAATTCACTGGAGGCTTAATCCATCTGGGGAACCTGCAAAAGGATTTTGGGCTTCCACTCTCATGCTGGCATTCTTCTGTTTGGACTTAGTTGATGCTTCACTTAAATGGTTGCTTGTTTTAAGAAGAAAACTTTTAAATCACAGATGCTATTCTTGGCCTTTCTTTACTTTTGACCCAGATGGATAAATGAGGTCAACTCTCAAAGTGCTATGATCTAGGTGATCTCCCCTGTGGCAGGATGAGCAAATAAATCATCGAAGATGTGCTTTGCAACTGGTTTTCCAGAATCTGGCTCTAGATGGGGACAGGTCAGAAGATCCATTGGAATCTAGGACTTAGATTTAAAAAAAAAAATCATTTCATTGAGGGCGTATACAGCTCTTATCACAATCCATGCATCCACTCACTATGTCAAGCACATTTGTACATTTGTTATTATCATCATTTTAAAAGCATTTTATTTTTACTTGAGCCCCTGGAATCAGCTCCTCATTTTTTACCTGCCCTCCCTCCCTCCTTCCCTCCTTCTCCCACCCTCCTTCTCTCCCTCCATCATGGACCCTTGAAAATTTATAAATTTTTAGTATTTTTTCATGACACTGACCAATATCTTCTTTCACCCACTTTTCTGTTGTCCATCCCCCAGGGAGGGGGTTATATGTAGATCATTGTGATCAGTTTCCACTTTCTCCCCTCACCTTCCCCTGGCTATCCTGGTATCACTACTCTTATGATTTGTCCTGAGGGTCTTATATGTCCTGGGTTTCCTGTATTTTCAGCTCTGATCTGCACCAGTTCACATGCTCTGGTCTAGTCGGGTCTGTAAGGTCGAATTGGGATCATGATAGATGGGGAGGGAGTGGGGAAGGAAGCATTAAAGAACTAGAGGAAAGTTGTATGTTTCATCATGCTACGAAGCACCCCAACTGGCTCCTCTCTTCCTTGTGACCCTTCTGTAAGGAGATTTAGGACTTATATTTTATTCTTAATGATTATTGACAATAAAACACAGTACATGTTGAGAGTTATTAGGTGCTTCTGTAACTACTTATAAAGCTGATACTGTGTGACTCTTGTTCTTTGTATGATTTCTACAGAAATTAGAACTTTTGTGGAGAGAGAAGTAAGCTTCAGCAGCTCAAAAGTCTAACGTCTGCAAGTTCGAGGATCTTACCCTTGAATTTTGTGCACCATCAGATGATCTTACTCTCTTTTGAACAATTTTTTTTTTGTGGGCATCACTGCCTCTGGTGGTCGTGGGTGCTACCCAGCCGCCGCTGGATTTGAACCGCCAAGCCTGCGGGCTGCAGTTCCACACTCAACCACTTACGCCATCGGGGCTCAGCCCTTGAACAATTTTTTAATCTCTCTTTTTAACCCTAGGTTATAAAACTTTATTTATTTTAAAGATAGTTTTATTGGATTGCAATGTACATAACATGCAATAATAATTCAATCATATTAAGAAGAGTTATAAAGTCATCACCATATTAGATGTTAGAACATTCTCTTGTTCATCCCCTTTCCTCCATTTCCCAGGTTATTGTCTCTAAAGATTTACCTATCCTGGATTTCATGTACAGAAAACCATACAAAACAAAAACAAACAAACAAACAAATATTCCTTAAAACCATGACAAAATAAAATGGAGAACATTCTTTATGAAATGAAAGCAGAAAATTCTAAAGACTGAAACAAATTAAAAATGACTCTAAAGGGAGTTCAAATAATAAAGTGCTACAGCTTAACCTAACTTCATGTGCTGTATTCAATTTAGTTTGATTGCCTCTGGTTTTAAAACAATCCTTTAGACCCCAGACATTATTCTTTCTCACAGTTGGGCACCATCTGCTTTCTTCACCACATTTTGTTACAGTACCAAAATCCTCAGTGATCTTGACATGAGGGTGAGTATTAAGTAGGATCATGTCATAAGAACTCACTTCTTAGATTAGTGCTATGTTTAACTGTGTAACCCAAACCCATTAATATGTCTATGGTTCACATATGCCTCTGGTTCATTTTAGAGCTATCAATATAATTTTATAATAGAAAGCATTCAAAATCATCCCCAAGTGATATAAAGTCATTTTATTGGTAGTATTATTAGCTTAGCCAATGGCATTGAATTTAAAATGTTGTTGAGAAAAGGCAATTATACATGTATATATTGACTTTTTAGACTCCAATATATGAATTCTTGACTTGTAAAAATTAAGATCTTAAGTGACTGGACAATATTTACAAGAAAAATGAGGGTTGGGGATGGGACAAAACTTTCAATACACTCGTTCACAAAAGCAGAGTCATGTAATTCAGACTAACATATGTGAGGGAAAAAAATAAAAGAGAGAATGAAAATAGTAAATGTATGGTAGCCCTGGGACACCATTCATTGAATACCATCAAAGCAAGAGATTCAAGCCAAAGTCTAATAACCACCAATTCATAACCTTGGAATAGTGGTCATCGGCTTCTTCTCACAGTGAGGTGTTTCAGCCTAAAGTCCAAGGTAGTATTTCAGTTCCTTAAATCTGCTATAGGTAAGTTTATGGTAGAGTCTAGTTTTCTTAGTTGAGTTTCCAAATTGGATTTTTCTGGTGTGACCTATGAAGGATGTTGTGTGTTTCAAAAGGACAGGATAATGTATTCTAAAGCCCCAGTTATCTATACAATGTGCCCTAGGTCACTGACGGTTAGATCAGAACGAGCTTAAAAGTGTCCAATTAACAACATAACATGGACGTATTCTCTCCTTGGGTTCTATGTATGTATTGTGAAGTATTTTTTCCCCAAAGGCAGTTTTCCCCACCTATTTTACCCCCTACTGGAAGTGTCATCTCCTTCTTTGAGACAGACATATCTTCCCAATTCCCTTCTTTGATTTGGATTTCCAGTAAGGTTTGCTAATCACTCCTGAAGAAGTGTCTATTGATTTGGGATGACCTTAGAATAATGTTGTAATGAGCTGAAGTCTCCCCATCTAAGTGCTTTTTAAGATGTACTGATAAAGGGGATGACATAGGGTACACAGGCAGGCAGGCTACCTCATCACTTGGGAAAGTGGATTAGATTACATGACCCGAGAGCAGAAACCTGCCTTTGGTTGGGTGTCTGCCCTGAAAGTAGTGGGCTTTCACAATATTTGTCCTTCTGGTTTTTAATTTAATTAACATTATATATATATTTCTTTTTAAAATAATTTTATTGGGGGCTCTTACAACTATTATAACATTCAGTACATCATCTGTATCAAGCACTTTTGCACACATGTTGCCACATACATTTCCAAACATTTTCCACTTGAGTCCTTGGTATAAGCTCCTCTTTCCCCTTCCCCCCACCTTTTTTTTAATTAAAAATCATTTTATTGGGGGCTCGTACTTCATTTTTCCAATCCATAAATAAACATACTGTGACAAGAACCCTCACACGTCTGCTGCCATCATCATTCTCCAGACATCCGCCCTTTCCCCCAGCCCCTGGTTTCGGTTCCTCCAACCCGTCCTCTGTTCCCCTGCTCTCCCTCCCTCATCCACCCTCAATACTTTATAAATAATTATTATTCTGTCATATGTTACTGTGCCTGACACCTCCCTCAGCCCACTTCCCCATGTCCGTCCTCCAAATAGGTCATATGTAGATCCTTGCAGCTGGTTCCGTCTCTATCCCATCTTCTCTCCACCCATCCAGTTCCATTCTAACCACCGGCCCAAGGGGGCTCATCCATCCTGATTTCCCCATATCTCCAGCCCCCCTCTCTACTAGTGTACCTTCTCCAGTCCATCCGGATGTGCAAGGTAGAGTTGGGATCATGATGGTTGGGGGTTAGGGAGACCTCAGGAACTAGAGGAAACTTGTATGCATCATCACTGCCTGGCTGCACTCTGACTAGTCTGTCTCCTTCCTGTTTCTCCCCTGTAAGTGGGTGGCCAATTACCCACCAGTGGGCCTTAGGTCCCCACCCTGCCCCTCCCCTCACTTGTAATGAAGTGATTCCTGTTCTTTGATGCTCGATATCTGCTCCCTTTGGGCCCTCTTGATCACACTTGATGGTGTGCTTCTTCCATGTGGACTTTGCTGTATCCATGCTGAATGGCAACTCAGTTGTCTTCAAGTCTTTGAGACTCTAGACATTCAGTCATTTGGTAGCTGGGCACCATCTTTTTGGTTGCCTCTGTACCCATTTGTCTTCAGCGATATCGGGAGTTAATTGGTCCATTGATTTTGATTTTTGTTCTTTGATGCCTGCTGCCTGATAGTTTCAGCACCTCATGATTGCACAGGCAAGTGGCTTCTTTTATGGTGGGTTTTGTTGCTCCTGAGCTAGATGGCTGCTTGTTTATGCTCAAGCCTTTAAGTCCCCAGATGCTATATCTTTTGATAGCTGGATACCATCAGCTTTTTTCACCACTCTTGCTCATGCTCCCACATGTCCTCAGTTGTCTGACCACTGAGAACATTATATTTTAAACAACATACTAGCCTAATACTTAATTTCACAGGAGAAAAGAATTGGCATTTATTAAAAAATTTAATGAGCATCAACCACTCAAAAGGGCCTTGGGGAGACGGAATTAAGTGCAGTCCTGCCAGTTTGAAACCGCAGACCTCTCAGCTGGATAGAGATGTGACCATCGGCTGCCATCGAGGTTTAGACTTGGAAACCCAGTGAGGCACTTTTATGCTGCCCTAAGGTTTTCTGGGAGCGGGGAATTGCCTCGTTCATCATGTCTTTATTTCTTAAATCACCACTCTATTCTTGCATTCACATGATCTAATTTACTTAGCCAAACAACTTAATGAGGGACAGTTTGATGTGTACACTTACAGATTAAAAACACTTAGGCACAAAGAGGGAAAGCAACTCACAGAAGGTCATGTAGGGTCACTGCAGCCATCTCTGTTTGTTCAAGGCTCGTTATGTTTAAGAGATAGGGAGACACGCTTTACACCAATTGCTTTATTTATTACAGTATGCATCATAGCTTTGCTAGGAAGATATCAATGACTTTCAGAGAAATCGGCAACTTTGAGGGACTTATATCTAAGGTGATACAACATCGGAATTCAAACTCACAGTTTTCTGCCTCAAAGACTCAGACGCTTTCAAACATTTTATACTGTCTTCTTTTTACAGTGCTCATTTTTCAGATAAGCTTTAGAATAGAGGGGCAGTTTTCATGACTTCAGGTTTGCATAATATTGTCAGTAGCAGTTAAAGTTTTTTCTCCTTTTGCTATCCTGTCAGCTTCTCTCTCCTTTATGGAAGTAGGGATAGGTAATTGAGAATATTTATAGGTACATGATGTAATTTTATTGAAATAGCCCTTCAGAAGATTGAAATCTCCTTAGAGGAAAGCTCTCTATCTTCCACTTCTCAAATCTTTGCCTCTGACTTGATCTGTAGCATAAATCCGAGAGGTATGCTTCCTCTCCGCCAAAGCTCGCTCTCAGGTCCCAGGGACATGACCCTGGCTTGGGTATGTCCGGGTGGCTGGTGGTATTGGGTTGCTCCTCTGCCACACACATTGACATGATACAAGATTGCATCTCTGCCTGAGAGGAAACTCTGGTAGTACAATGAGTAAGTGGTTTGAACTCACTCCACAATCAACTGGGCAAAAGATTGTCCTGATCTGCTCCTGTAAGGATGATTGCTTAGTAAACCACACGCAGCAGTTCTGCGCTGTCACATGGAGTCACTAGGAGTCAAAAGTGGACTTGACAGTGCTTAAGGGAAATAACTTAGCTAAGAAGTAAATTATCACTAATTTTTATGATCACCATGAGGCCACATTTTTGGCAACTCCATTGCTACATGATACAGTATTGCAAAAATTTTAAGTGGATCAATACTTATGTTCATGAAACAAACTCTTAAGGAATGGTGTAAAGCTCTAGGTTTGGTGCACTCATTGTAAGTCTTTGATGACAAACATGAAGGTTCATGACACAGCTTCAATTTAGGAGCATTGGTGTGCTAAAAAGTACATATGCCTATTTACAGCATACTCATGTGTCAAACTCTGGTGTGTTAGCCCGGGTAAGACTACAGAAACAAATTCAGAGACACTCATATATATGAGAGAGGAAGCTTTATATCAAAGAGTAATTGTACATTGAGAAAACATCCCAGCCCAGTCCAGATCAAGTCCCTAAGTCTGATATTAACCTACATGTCCAATACAAGTCTATACATTCCTCTTCAGACTTACACAAAACATGCAATGATGCTGAATGTAGGGAGATCACGGTGGGTGGACAGTCTTGTGGATTCAGTTGTGGTGGAAGTATCTCAGCACTGGTATGGATCTCCACGTGGCTTCTCCAGCTCCTGTGCTCTAGTTTCATATGCCTTGTCATCAGGAATGTCTTGCAGGAAAAGTGTGTGTCTCCTGCCTCCAGGGACAAAGACAGGAGCTCACAAAAACCTCAGAAGAAAGCCAGGCCCACCCAGAGGCAGCATTTGCTATGATTTGATTGAAAGGCTCCACGCTTTCACTCAAGTTGACTGGAAATTATGGAACTGCCATACCAGGAAAATGTATAACTAAGTGACAAAATTAACTAAATGAACACTGTGAAAGAAAAGTTGGGGATACAAATGCTACAATAAAGATGTAGTTTTGAAATTTTGCAACATGGTTTAAGACATAACAGATGTTCCCCACATTGGGAATTTTTGAAAACAGTCCAGATTCTGTTTCACAAGAACATACATTCCAACACAATGAACTGAATTGCTAAGTCGTACTTGCTAGCATAAACTATTGCTTTATAGTTCTAAAAAACAAGACAATAATTCACCTAAATGGGTTTTACAAAAAGATCCTTCTAACTCTGAATAAAAGATGGGAACTGGAAATCTGGGGAACCCAGGACAGATGAACCCCTTCGGGCCAGTAGTGAAGCTCCCAGATGGGCCGAGGGAAGGTGGGGTAGAGAAGGGGAGCCAACTACTAGTATCTACACATAACCTCCTATAGTGATGGCAGACAAAAAATAATAATTTATAAAGTATTGAGGGTAAGTGGGGGAGGGGGAAGCAAGGATGAAGGGGAAAGGATGAGAAGCTGATATCAAGGGCTCAAGTGGAAAAGCAGATATTTGGAGAATGATAATAGCAGCAGGCATGTGAAGGTGCTTGGAACAGTATGTCTTTATGTATGGTGAAAAGCGATGTATGAGCCCTCAATAAAATGATTTACAAAACAATTTATATAATCTGGGCTAAGCCCTGGTGGCATAAGTGGTTGAGTGTGGGACTGTGGCCCACAGGCTCGGTGGTTCAAATTCAGCGGCGGCTCTCAGCAGCAGCGCTGGGTCGCTCCCACGACCACCAGAAGGCAGTGATGGCCACAAAAACCCAAACCAAACAAACAAAATTAATACAATCTATATCAAATGACTGAAAAATTTATAAAAATGTGGGCAAGAGAAAACCTAGGTCATCCCTCTGACTTTCCCACCTACCTAAGAGTACAGAACATAGATCATCTATAGAGAAGGGGAGGGTTGGAAGAGTCAACTTCTGCTCTGAACTTGCAGTCCAGATAAGGGTGCCCAGATCTTCAGCTCCCAGAAGAGATGGTTGTTAAGGGTTTTTTCAGTGGCAATGATACCAGCATTCGGAAGTATTTTGTGCAACACTTGCAAGAAATCTTCGTCCAATGCTTCCATCCATGTGACTGATACTATTCAACAGGAAGCAAAGGAGGCATCAGCGATGAAGTTTCTGTATGAAAGGTAGAAAACAATGCCTGGTCACACTCTGACCAGCAGGCAGCAGAGTCCTTGCCCTTGTGACTTAAGGGCCATGAAGCTAGTTGGGAAATGCCAAGGGGGTCACACTCTTCAAGTCATTGAAGGAAGGTCTAATGTGTGCATGCACAGCAAGAATGGGTTTCCTGAAATCCTTCCAGGAAGGCAAGTAGAATGAAACCGGTTAACAGAAAGGTTAGAGCTAAGTGTAAGGTAGGACTTTAAAAAAAATTTTTTTTTTTACCTTTACAGAATGGAAAAATGATCCCAAGAGAGCAAAGACATCTTCTTCTTTGTTTCTTAGGAATGCAACTCTCTCTTCTCGAATTCAACACACTGCTTTCATTTTCAAATGCATTACTTATATTTTGTATTATAAGTAAGACAACCAGATATTGTGGGTCTATGCACATGACAGTCATATGATTTCCTTCTAAGTCTGAGATCTCCATGAACTTCCTGGAGCTCACAGCAGTGGAGTCCTGAGGCTTCAGATATCAAAGCTCTCTCATCAGTCACATGTTCCTTTAATGTTTGGGCTACTGAACACAAGCTCACTGGATGGTTTGTAGTCTACATCGTCCATTTCCTTCCTCAAAGGGCTAGCTATGCTTTCTTTTTGAGGACCACTTTGACACTATCTTGAACAATGTCTTCATCGGAATCTCCTTCTGTCTTTGGATATTCTAAAGTACACTCAAGGCCATTGCAACTCTTGGTTTGAACACCAATCTTCAAACCAAAATGTCCAGGGTTATCTTTTAGAATATGTACTGCTTTTAGAATGTGTACTGCTGAAGATGGCAGGGTGAGGGTGGCCCCGGGGCATGTGGTGTCCTCTTGTTCACACACTGCTTCGTGGCCCAGACTAGTGAAGCTGGTCTGAGTCCCCACAGATCAACCTCACTCCATGGACATGGCTATAGGTGCACACTGATACCACAGCTCCTGTGCATGGTCAAGAAGTAAATTGTTCGATTACATATTTCTGCAAAATCTGCTACAAGCACCTTATATAATATCCATCAATGTTTACCAATGCACATGTTCTGTTTCCTTTCCCCTCTGTTTTTGGGGGTAATATTTCTGATTCTCTATGAACCTTGGAGAAGATAAAGGGAGCATGCTATTCATCATAGAGCCTACTATGCTAGAAGACAAAATGAAGAGAAATTGTGTCATATTCATTGTCTAAAAAATTTCAAGATCTGTACTATAATACAAAGAGATATTCCTTGTGTGGCATACACCAGGTGGTGTCGTGGTTATGAGTTGGGCGCTAACCAAGGGTCAGCAGTTCTAAACCACCAGCTGTTCTTTTGGAGTAGATGAGGCTTTCTACTCCAGAAGTGAGTTATAATCTTGGAAACCCGCAGGGAGAATTCTGTTCTGTCCTACAGGGTTTCTATGAAGAGGCATCGACTGAATGGCAGTGTATTTGGATCACTCACACACTGAAATACAATGCTCTCAGTGCTAGGAAAAGATCCATAGGCCTACATGGAAGATCAGATAATATGATTTAAATTTACTCATCATCCACTAATGGTAAAGATGAAGATGCTGATTTTTTTAAACCAATTTCTGCAGTCTGAAATTGATTGAACATGCAATCAAGATGTATTGGTAATTACTGGTAATTGGGATTTGAAAATTGGAAACCAGAAAACCCGACTTGCTGGAAAATATGAGCTTTATAATAGAAAGAACACTGGAGATTACACAATAGAATTGCAAGACCAATCAGTTATTCATTGCAGTATCTTTCTTCAGCCATATAATACCTATATATGTGACTATACATACATACACACACACATATATATATATGAAATACAGATGAAATACAAAGAAATAAAATTGACTCCATGTGTGGAAAGAGACAACAGAAAAGCTGAATGTCATCATTTAGAACAAGACCAGGTGCCAATGCAGAACCTGCCACCAATTGCTTATACAAGTTCAAGCTGAAACTGAAAAAAATTAAAGTGTGCCCATGACAAAGTATATCCAATCTGAATTTCGAGACCATGTCAAGAATACATATATTGTGTTGAACACCAGTGACTGAATACAGATAAATTACAGGATAACATTAAGGATATTGTACATGAAGAAAGCAAAAGATCACAAAAAAGACAGACTTGACAGAAAAGGCCAAAACAGATGTCAGAATAGATTCTAAAACTTATTCTTGAACATAAATTAGCTAAAGTGAATGGAAGAAATGATGAAGTAAAAGAACTGGACAGAAGATTTCAGAGGGTACTTGAAGAAGACAAAGTAAAATATTAATAATGAAATGTTTAAAGGTTGGAGTTAGAAAGCCAAAAGGAAAGAATATACTTTGTATTCCTCAATGTGAAGAACTGAAAATGTTCAAGACTTGAAATGAAATGTTGAAAAAGAAGAACAATGGAGAAGCAACAAGAAAGGGGGGAAGGAATCAACAGAGTCCCTGTACTACCATGTACAATTGGTCCATGTTCAAGTGCCCTAAAGGAATTGCCAACAAACAAGGGTTCAGAAATTGACAGAATTCCGATTGAGGTGTTTTAACACATGGAAGCACCCCAAATTGAAATGTCCACTCATTTACACCAAGAAATTGTGATAGCTAGCTATCTGGTACACCAACTAAAAGAGACCCATAAGATGTGCCCATTTGAAAGATAGGCGAGCCACCAGAATGGAGAAATTACCAGGCAATCGAATTAATATCCCATACTAGTAAAATTATGCTGGAGACAATTAAAAAATGGTTGTAGCAGTATATTGACAAGAAACGGCCAGAAAATTAAACCTGTTTTAGAAAAGTCTGTGAAACAAAGGGTGTCTGCTGAGGTTGCGTGGATCTTGGACGAAAGCAGAGAATACCAGAAAGATGTTTATCTGTTATTGATTATGCAAAGGAATTCAACTGGAATGTCATATAGCACATTAGAGATTAAATGGCAAAGAATGGAATTTTCAAAACACTTCATTGTGTTTATACAGAACCTGCACATTGATCGAGAAGCAGTTGTTCAAAACAGGAAGAGGATAACCAATTAGCTAACATCAAGAAAGAGGTGCATCAGAGTTGTAGTCTTTCATTGTTATTTCTTCAATCTGCTTGCTTGGCAAATAATCAGAGAAGCTGGATTATATTAAGGCCAGTATAGAGGACTGGAAGAAGACTCATGAAGCACTGGGACCTTTGTTATGCAGATGACACAGTGTGAAGGTAAAGAGGACTTCAGGCACTAAGGAAGATCAGATGATCAAGAAGTCTTCAGCAAGGCTTCAACATAAAACAGACAGTCTCACAATTGGGCCAATAAGCAAAGTCAGGATAAATTGAGAAAAGTTTGAACTTGTCAAGGATTTCATTTTATTTCCACAAGAAATGCTCACTGAAGTAAAAAAAATATATATGTGCCCACACGTTAAAAGCAAAACATCATTTCATGTGCTCAGGTACACCTGACACAACCATAGTACTCTTATTTGCCCCATAATCATGTATAAATTAGATGATGAATAAGGGACACCCCAAAAGACTATATGCCTTTGAGTGATGGTGTTGGAAAAAAAATTAACGCCAGCATGGATTGTTAGGAGAATGGACAAATCTTTGTTGTCAGAAGGATAAGTCAGTCTTAGGTCTGAGGATGATGAGGCATTGTCTCACATATTTTGGACTTGGTATCAGGAGGAATCAGTTCCTGGAGAAGAATATCATGCTTGGTCAAGTAGAAGAGGGTCAGCGGAAAAGAGGAAAACCTTACAAGACAGATAGACAAGACAGATGGACACTGTGGGTGAAATAACGGGTCCTAACATGTTAAAGATTGTGTGGGAGGGTGCAGGTCTGTGTGGACAATTTGGTCTGTTTTATGCAGTCACTGTGAGTTGGAACAGACTTAAGGGACTTAACAACAACAAGAAGAAGACGAAGTACATAACCAGCAAAAACAATATAAGAATTCATGGGTGAGTTCCAATAAAATTTTATTCTGTAAAGTTCTGCAGGTTGCAGCTCTCTGACCTCTGTTATAGCTAATGAACAAAACAACACGGTAAACCCTGATTTATAGTGTTTGTGGATTTCTATGCTGTAGACACTCCCAGCTTGACTGGTTTCAAGCTAGCGATATGAGGTCATTGAATTTATAGTTGAGAACAGATATGCAGTATCATGCTGTTATGTTGTATTTCCTCTATTTATATAGGTGTATAGAACCTTTGATATTAGAGAATAGTAAAATACAGTAAAATAATTAGTAAGTGATAGGTTTGGGGTATTTATTACTTTGACTTTAGAATAATTTAATATGAAAATAATTATGATTTGTAGCATATGAATTATAATTTAATATAATTATAAACCTGTAATTTATATAATTGAAATAATTATAATAGTTTCTAATTTACAATGATAACTTCATATGATTAAAATATTAATAACACCCGTGTTTAACAACTAGCTGGAACAATTTCTGAAAATTTAACAATTTAACTGCTCGTGAGTTGTATGGACCAGGTCCAACTTACCAATGGGGGCAAACATGTAGAAGCTGCTGACTCATGAAAAGAAGGATAATGTATTCCCAGAGGCACAAAAGTATTTATCTCTACTGCTCAATTCCTTGATCCAGGAATGTCGCTTTTGTATAACTTCTTCTACACTTACCTAGTTTTCCCTTCTTTGTATATATTCCACCATCTGCCCAAATTTGGTAGGGTGGCTTCTGGAAGAATGGCTGGAGTCTGACTGTCTTCTCCATGTCCACTTGGCCAATATTATACTGATTCGTGGGAGAGCAGACTGTCCCATACTTGACTGTTCATGCTGGGTGGAGTGTGTTAGCAAGTCCAGTCCATCCTCCTCTAAAGATGCATAAGACAGTAGTTGATGGCCACTCTTGGGATCTTAAGGACAATTCTGAACACTTGACATTTTCACATTTACTTTAAACAGAACTTAAAAATACTAGAATGCATTCAAACTTTGATTCACTTAATGTATTTTATTTAGTGGATCAAACTGCTAACTCTTCTCTAAATACCATGAAGAATGGATCTGATTGAGTCCCTTGTGTATGTCTGGTCGTTTCTTGGTTCTAGGCTCACCTATGAATGGTACTTAGTACTTTAAAATGCAAGCCACATGAGGTAAAATTGTAGCTCTGTGATCCAAGGAAGTATTTGAAAACAATTATTGAATGGATAATGTCTGAAAGCGTTGTGCTAAATGATAGAGCATCAATTTAGAAACTAAAGTAAAAACTGATAGTTGAGGGGTGGGATGAACAAAATTAAATAATCAAAAATACACTGATACCCACAAAAGTAATCAAAAATAAATAATAAAATAGCAATAAAAATAAGTTAAATATTAACACTTATTCAAGGAAAGAGCAAAACACTCTCAACTACTTGAAGATATCATTCACAAAGTTTTTACAAAAATGTGAAAATAGGCTGCATGAGTTAATTATTTTATTGTTTACTTTTTTCACTGCATCAAAGCATTACTAGGATTTGTGTTATCCATTGTGGTAACTCAGAGTGTCCCCTCCCCTTAACTCATAGACTTTCTCTTATACCAGACCAGAAAGATCCTTAGTAATGTGTTTTTGGTTAATTTTATTAGCAGAAAAATATATGATATGTATAGTTACAAATTGTTCACTAGAATATATCTCAGCCTATATGCATACTAACATCAAAGAATATTCTTGGTGAAATCTTTCTACACTGAATCCATGCATTATTATTAACTGAGAAGTCTTTTTGGATGTTGCTTTTTTAAGAAAAAGAGAAATTATCGTTTCATGTTTAAAAAAGTTGCTCAACAAAGAATCAACTGCTATGGAGTCTATTATAGGACAGTCTGCTCTTCCACAATTCAGTATAATATTGGCCAAGTGGACATGGAGAAGACAGTCAGACTCCAGCCATTCTTCCAGAAGCCATCCTACCGAATTCTGACCCACAGCAACTGAATAAAGGGTGTCAGAGCCTCTACATCCTTATGGGACAGGGAAAGGGAAGCAAGCGGAAACACATTTTTAGGTGAGCAGAAAGTCTCACCTTTCTCCGTGAGAGTGATTAGTGGTTTCAAACTGTTCACCTGTGGCTAGTAACCCAATGCATTAATTAACACTGTCCTAGGCTCCTTATTGTTATTGTTATAGGTACACAAATACTATTTACCACAGTATTGTAGCTGAAATACTAGAAAGTTAGAGAATATTAGCACTGTTAAAAATGTTGGATGCAAAAACAAAACAAATAAATAAAATATTGGTGGCAAGAACAACAACAAAAACAAACCTCCCATGCCGTAGCATGTGCAGATGAAACCACGTGATTGGAAGCATCATAGGAGTGCGCTGGAAGGTTTATAAAGTAAAGTAGCATTTTGATCCACGAAACTGGGCTTACAAAAAGGACTTTGCTGCTATGAATAACTATAAAAATATTTTAATGGAAAATCATAAACTTGGACTGGAGCAAAGTGAAAAAATTTTATAGACAGTCATTTTGATGTTAACTGTTTTGATAGTGTTACCCAGTGTGATTCATACTCCTCACAGTTCCCTAGTGATGTCACTGGCAATGCATCTCCGAGTTTGGTGTTTGTAATACTTCATAGAGGGCTGATGAACTCATGTAAGCGGGGACTCAATTTCATTTCCAGAAGCAACACTAACACAGCATGTGGTTGAATGGCCCAGTCCAGCTGACCAGTCCAGAGAGGCTAGCAAGGACCACTTCCTGGAAATCTTGGCAGCTGCTATAAAGAAGCTTGCACTGTGCTAATCTATTCTTTATCACAATCTCGTTGTTAATATTTAGAACTGAAATGTACTTTTATAAACTTTAGGGAGATAGTCAGCTCAGCTCAGTACATGAAGAAGGAAACAGACAAAGGAAGGCCCAAGATGCATGAACTAGATAGAGGGGTAAAGACAGTAAGATGGTGCTGAACAACAAGGCAGTGGTTGTGAGAGGAGCAGGGAAAGAGCAGAGGGCCCTCAAGCAGATGGATGAGCACAGTGACTGTGACCAGGGTCTCAAGCATTGGAGCAATAGTGAGAACGGCCCAGGACTGGGCATTGTTTTGTTGCATGGTGCATGGGGTCATCATGGATGGAAACTGACTTGGCTGGAACTGGACAACAACAATCATGCTGAGAAACACTTGGCATACAAGAAAAGTGTATGTGATCCTGTGGTCTACTTTAAGATAGTAAAATACAACTAGAATGTTCCTTAGCAGCAAGGATGGCTGCTGTCTCGATTACTTTGGGGGTCCCAATTGCTAAAAAACAACTTTTTTGTTAATGAAAATGAGGGAAGCCCTCAATGAGTTGGATTGATGCAATAGTTGCAACATTGAGATCTATCTTGCCAAATCATGAGTATGATTCAGACCAGCCAACTGAAAGTTCTATTACACACAAAGTCAATGGTGGGACTTACTCCATGATAACGAACAACAATAATGTGGGTTATGGGAGGCTCCCAAACAAAATGTGTCTCATTGCTTTTCAGTTTTGATTATTTATTGGTTGAATTTATGATGGGGTCATAAGATGATCTCAATCTGTAGAAAGAACAACAAGGATAAGAAATACATCTTAAAAAGACATTTCTTATAACTGATTCAATGGTTTATCAGGTATGGTGGGTGGGGAAGTTGAGGAGAATTAACGAGCAAATAATGAATGAGGGAGGGGAAGGGAGCACTAGAACTGATTGTGATGGTGATGTATATACAACTCTTTATAAAAGTAACTTGACTATAGACGTGTGTGATATGTGAATTTTATATCAATAAGTATTTTTTAAAAAGAAAAGAAATTTCACTCCACCAAAGCTATGCTTTGCTGTGCTCTCATATGATGTACTATGTCATGTTATATCATGATAACCCTTATATAAGAAATTGTGTAATTGCTTACTTATGATATCTTACCAGTAAGAGAAAGAAAATCCTATGGGGGAACAAAAGGACATCCCTTCTACTCCCAAAGTTATTATAGTTCATAACTTTTATTACAGTTGGATTTGGGATGATACCCATTAATTCAAGGTCATATCTTGTACATATTTAAAAGGTACCTGTTTTGTAAGACAATTAAATATATAGGTATAAAGTTTATGTGGCAGGTGACACCTTCTCAGTGCTAATACAGATTTTTCTCCACTTACATCAGTGGAACTTCTTTGGCTAACCAAGTCAAACTTTCTCCATATAGATGGAAAGAATATGCAATCACTATACCAATGCAAAAAACAAAGCAAAAACAAAAAACTAGTTGATATTCAACTGCTTTTATTATTTATAACTCGATAATCTTTACCTTATCCTTCTCACTTTATATTTCAGTCTTTTTTACTATGGGTCCTAACTGGGTATAGAGAGCTGAGACAATGGAAGAGGTGGGAAGCGGTAACTCAGCAAGCATCTAGGTGACTGTGTTAGTCCAGATAGACTAGAGAAACAAATTCATAGACTGGCATATGGATGTAAGGGAAAGATTTATATTCAAGAGGAATGGAACATTAAGAAAGCATCCCAGCACACGCCAATCCAAGGTCGTAAATCCAACATTAGCTCATATGTCTGATACCAGTCTATGAAGTCTCCTTCTGACTCACAAAGCACATGCAGTCAAAGCATCCCAGCGCTGGGAGGAGTCTCCCCATGGCTCTTTGCTTCCAGGGCTCAGGGTCCATCAACAGCATCCAATGGTGGTAGAAGTGACAGTGCTGGCAGGGGTCTCCACATGGCTTCTCCAGCTTTAGAGTTCTGGTTCCAACAGGGTAAGGCTGTGTGACTCCTCCTCCAGCTCCTCCAGTTCCTCAGATGCTGCCATCTTATCTTGTCAGTGGTTCATTGTCTTGGACACTGACTCCCACAGACTGAGAGTCAAGTCTCTCTTCTCCAATTGGGAAATACTGCAAGACTTTCCAGAATTCTCAGGAGAAAGCCATGCCTACACAGAGGTCTTATTGACTAGCTCCAGATTAACAGGCTAGACTCCT
Organism: Nesogale talazaci; assembly: GCA_004026705.1. Classification (NCBI taxonomy): domain Eukaryota; kingdom Metazoa; phylum Chordata; class Mammalia; order Afrosoricida; family Tenrecidae; genus Nesogale; species Nesogale talazaci. The sequence continues at coordinate 9,106 of PVJH01001344.1, read as the reverse complement.
CCCCTACATCCCAATCATGAAATTGACATCACGAACACATGACCGCCACAGTGAGTGGTATTCACCTCCTGTGTTCGATGCTGTGGGGGGAGTAGAGAGCCCAGGGAGGCATCCTGTCCTCCTGAGCTTTTCATTCAAAGGGATAGAGGGAGACAAAGTAGAAAGGAATCAGTACTACAGACAGTAAGTGAAAGGGGGAAAAAAGAGCTCATTTAGTCTGGGAAACCTGGGGCCAGAACACATGGTCGTCGGTCTTTAGATCATCTAAGAAAAAAGAACTCACATTCCAGATAAAAATGCTCAATAAAAAAGGAACATAAGGGAAATTCCTCAATCTGATAAAGGCCATATGTGGCAGTCATGTACTCGTGTGTCAGTTTCATGATTGGGACTCTAGGGGTGGAGTCTAGCCTGTCACTCTGGAGATAGCCAGTGAGGCCTCTGTGTGAGTGTAGCTTTCTCCTGAGAATTCTGGGGAGTGTTGCGGTTTTTCCCAATTGGAGGAGAGAGACTAGACTGAGTCTTCGAGAGCTGAACTACTGACACGATGAGATGACAGCATGCTGACTGATCTTGATTCCTGGAGAAAGGAGGAGCCAGAGGAGAGGCCACATGAGCCAGAACTCTGGGGTTGGAGAAGCCACAGGGAGGCCCCTGCAAGCGCTGAGATGTTTCTTCTGCCACTGGGCACATGAAACTCTATACCCACTTGCCTGTGCTTGTCCTGGTGTCATTGCATGTACTTTGTAAGTCTGAAGGAGACTTTATAGACTAGTATCGAACATATGGGCTAATATCGGACCTATGACTTATACAAAGAAAACTATATAATACTTATACAAGAAACTAAAAGAGACTTACATAAATGAATAATACCCTTTGTTCCTGGAAAGAAAGACTAAATATAGTGAAAATTTCAATGCTATTGTGAAACACTTTAGGGATTAATTGCAATTCTAATTCAAATTTCAGCAAAATTATTTAAAGAAATGGAAAAAATGAATCACTAACTTTGTATGAAAAGGAAAGAAACCAAGGATAAACAAAGTACTACTTAAAAAAAAGTAGGAGGCCATTCATTGCCAGATTTTAAAACCTACTATATGATCACAGGAATCAAAGCAACGGTATTGGTAAGATGATAGACATGATAGACATGAAGATCAGTGGATTAGAATTGAGAACCCAGAAATACAAGTACAAGTACCTACAGACGCGTGATCTTTGATAAAAGGACTAAAACATATTAAGTAGGGGGAAGAGATAGCCTTTTCAAGAAAAGGTGATGGAAAAATTGGATTTCCACCTGTAAAAGAATGAAACAAGACCTTTACCTCATTCTACATACAAAAATGAATTCAAGGTGGCTTAAAGACCAAAGTAAGCCCTAGAACATATCAAACAATGAAAAATAGGGATAATTGTAAGGGCCCTAATACAAAACATAAAGATACTACTGAACATAATGAAAATTGCCATGCTATAGAAAATAAAATAGATGGCAGGGATAGTTTAAAAATATGATACTTAAGCACATCAAAAGACTTTATCAAGAGAGTTCAAAGAGAACCCGCAGATTGGGGAAACTATTTAACAATGATATATTAGATAAAATACTAATTTCAAAAATCTATAAAAAACAAAAGTACCTTAGTAAGAAAAATACAAATAAAAATGTGCACAAGATATGCATAAACAATTTTTTAAGAAGACATGAATGACCAAAGATTTTGTGAAGAAATATTCACCTTCATTAGTGATAAAAGGAATGCAAATTAAAACAATGAGATACCATCTCACATGAACACTCTGCAAAATTAACAACAAAAGCAAAACTTGGGCTGAGCCTTGGTGGCGTAGTGGTTGTGTGTAGAACTGTGGTCCATAGGGTTGGCAGTTCAAATCCAGCAGCAGTTCTCCAGAAGCAAGGCTGGGTCTCCTACTCCCACCAGGAGGCAGTGATGCTTCCCAAAACAAAAACAAAACAAAACAAAACAAAAAAACGAAAGCAAAACTCCAGAAAACATTACATACTGGAGAGGATGTAGAGAGATTATCAAGCTAATACACAGTTAATGGGACTGTAGAATTGTAAAACACTATGGAAAACAGTATGACACGTCCTTAACCAAATATAAACACAAATACATCATGATTCTATAATCTAGTTACTTGGTATATGCGCTAAAGAAATAAAGAACAAAACACAGACAGGCATATGCACACCTCTGTTTATTGAAGACATTTCTATGATAGCAAAGACATTTAATAAAAACTTCCAACTATACAGGAATGGGTAAACAAATATTCCATCATACATTCAAACAATTAAATGTTATCTCTCCTTAGAAAACAATGATGATTATGTCACACACCTTAATTCATGAACAAAATTAGAAGACTTTAAGATTAGCAAAGAGAGCCATGCTCATAAAAATAATATTTTATAAAAAAGAAAATTATTTGTGTATCAAAGGACCGGACTTTAAAGACTATGGTGAGTCCAGGTTTGGAGGGAGGGAGGGACAGAGAAAGGATGGAAAACTAAGGAACAAGAAAAAAAATTGGACAAAAAGAGCCACATGTTGGGGGTCTAGGTAGAAGGAGGATGTTCCAAGAATGATGATGGCAACAAATGTGCAAATGTGGTCTGCGTACAACTGACGTATGTATTGATCATGATAGAAGTTGTATGAGCACCCAATAAAATGATTTTTTTAAAAAGCTTATATAGTGAGAGCTCAAGTAAAAGTGTTTTGGAAATGATGGCAACACATGTACAAATATGCTTGATACAATTGATGTATGAAATGTTATAAGCGCTGTAAGAGCCCCCAATAAGATGACTTAAAAATAAATAAATAAATAAAAATAATATTTAAAAGAAATAAAAGAACCACATATATGGGGGTGAAATGGGATATTGTTATTGATTTCATTTGATGAGTGGGCCGTGCAAACACAGAATATGTGTTTTGTAATTAGTATATTCCACAAACAGAAGGGGAAATACAAAAATAAATAAAACAATAATTAAGCTAAAATTAAAAAATAGAGGGAAAGATCACAGTTTAAAAAGCATCTTACAGATTCCTTATACATCAGATCTGAATGTTGGTCTGAGTAACTATAAAGGCAGAAAAGAAAAACTGAAATGGACTTGGATTCTCTTGTGACATAGAGGCTCAGTTCACACAAAACAATGAAATGAAACAAAAACAAAAGCATCAAATCCAGGGCACTCCACACCTACTTCTTACTTTGCAGAGAAAAATTGAGTTCCCACACATTGTTGTTAAGAATACAAAATGGTGAAATAATTTGGGGAAATAATTTATCAGTTTATTTTTATGTTAAATAGTAATTTACCATATAATACGGCAATCTTATTTGCAGGTATTTACTAAAAGAAAACGACGGATGGTCACATAAAAACCTATACATAAATCATACATGTTTATGGTGACTCTATTTGTAATAGCCCAATGTTGAGTATGCTCCAATGCACTCAATGGGTGAATAAATAAACAAATGTGGTGTACTTAGGTAATTTCATACTACTAAGAAGGAAAAAGAAATGAAGTATTGATACATGCAATAATCCAGATGTGTCAAGGGCATTATGCTAAATGAGGAAGTCAATCCCAAAAGGTTCTAGGCCATATGATTTCATTCATCTGACACTCTTCAAAAGATAAAATGTAGTGACAGAGAGCAAACCAGTAATTGCTAGAGGTTAATAGCAGAATGAGGGTGTGACTACACAAGGGGAGGGTGAAATAGCTTTTGGGGATGATGGAGCTATTTAGTGTGGGTGGTGGTGGTTGCAGCAATCAGTCATTGAACTACACACTGATCAAATTCAATTTTATTGTATATTAATGTTAAAATTTTAACTTAAAAGTAACTAGAAACAATAACACAACAATTGATGTCCATCCTTCAAGCTCCCATTTTCCCACACCTCTTTTTAAAGACCATCCCATCCCACATTAAGTTACCCTTACTGAATATTCCTGAGGGCACCATGTATCATTGGCTTCTTATCAACAATACAATTCACTGCCTGGATCAATAATAGTACTTAACATAACTGTTTGCTGACTACATCATTGATCGCTAGGCACTTATCAGTAACTGCTTTGCACTGTCTCTTAGGTGGGCATGTCTTGTATTTCTAGGAAGTACAGACCTAATGCTTATCCAGTCAGATGGCATCGTGTATGCCATCTTATGTTCAAAACAACTCAGCGAGGTCTTTTTAATATTTCCATGTTTTTAATGAGGAAACTAAAGTTTATGAAATTTAAAGGAGGTGTTCAGAGTCATGGAAATACTACAAATAAACCCGTGACTGAGGAAGAGATGGGGATGATACTAAAGGCTGTGTTTTCTCTATATTGCCATACCTTTCCACAACTGTTGGAATGCTGCCAGCTAAAAGCATTCTTTAAAAAATCTGAGAAGCTGGATTATATGAAAAAGAATGTGGCATCAAAATTAGAGGAAGGCTTATTAACCTATACTATGCTTGCTGAAAGTGAGGAGCACTTGAAGCACTGTCGGTAAGGGTCAAGGATTGCAGTCTTCAGTATTGATTAATAAAAAAATCCATAGAACTGAACCAACAGGTAACATCATGATAACTGGGGAAAAATTGAAGTTGCTCATGGAAGCAGCACTCAAGCGATCAAACAGTCAAGAGGTGGGTGTATCTGCTGCACAAGGGCCTCTTTAAAGCGTGGAGAAGTCAGAATGTTGTTTTGAGGACAAAGCTGTGTCTGACCCAAAGAGTAGTATTTGCTTTTTCTTTAAGATGTGCATTTTTATTATGATGAGCAAATCCATGTGCAGGTAAAGCCCTGGCTTCTCCACATCCTAACCTACCCAGGGGGACCCAAAAGCTTTCATCCTTTAAAATTTGTGTGTATGTGTGTGTGGTGTGGGGGGGGGGGGCAGAAAAGGAAGCGACACCCAAGTGGCTGGCCATTTGAAAGGGAACTCTAAAGCAAACAGGACCAGTATTTGGTAGGGAGGGATGGGACAAGGGCCTGCCCCTTTCTCTGAAATTGGGCTTGACTTTTGAGAAGGGCAGTTATTTCCTGTCACATGGCACCCCGTGGTCCTTGGTATTATATTTAAAAACAAAAGCAATGTATGATCAGAGACCTTGGTTATATTGCAGAACTGGGGAATGCTAGTGACAATTTCTGTCACTCTCACTGTTTCAGTTTTTAAATCCTGTCCAGCCCGGAAAGAAAACCAGAACAAACAAACAAACAAACAAACAAACAAATCCCCCCCCCATCTCCACCAAGCAGATAAAGCCATGCCAATCACAACTTTTTTTTAATATCATGCAAGTAAGGCTTTTGTCAAGAAAGGGCACTGTGATGAGAGGAAGGTTGTGGTGGGAGATGGAGAGATAGGGAGAGATAGTCTTGATCATGCTGGGTGTCAGCATTCTGTTAGCAATGCCAGGGTCACAGTGGTGTCACAGGACAGTTTCGTGTTAGTACAGATGTCCTCGTGGATGGATGTCAACGTCACACTTCAGGATGGAGTTGATGGTACTTTCCTGGATGCTGCAGGATTACATTCCCCAAAATAGCATCTTGGGGCAACAGAATCCTCCTTCTAGAGGTTCTTGACCTGGCAATCCAAATGCAACAGATAGTTCTTCTCTAGGGAGGAGCAGGAGACCATTGTGGTTATCGCCTGCTTGAATTGCTGAGGACACAACAGAACTTCTCAGCAATGTTATGCATGATGACCTGCTTGGCTGTAGTGGGGCAGCAGTAGCCCTGGTCTGTGAGGATCTCGATGAGGTAGCCGATCAGATCTGGACCAGTCAGACTCAGAAGCAGGACGACATGTGGGAGGACATACCCCACATAGATGGGCACAATGGGGGTGACCCCAATGGCAGAATCCATCACCATGCCAGAAGTATGACCAGAGGCATAAAGGGACAGCATGGCAGCATCTTGGGGGTGTTGAAGGTCTTGAACATTATCTGGGTCATTTTCTATCTCTCAGCCCTGGGATTCACGAGGTCTTTAGTCAGCAACAGAGGTGCCTCTCACTAGCCAAGTGAAGTTCACTGCTAGATGTGAAAATGGGTTGGTTGCCAGATGTTCTCTATGTTATCCCAGTTAGTGACAATGGCATTAATGGTGTCCTTGAAGGTCAGGATGCCTCTCTTGCCCTCAGCCTTGTTGCATATGTTGGAGTCCTTATGCTGGGAACATCCCAGGATGGAGAAGAAGATGGCCCGGGGGCTGTCTTCACCTATGAAGCTGGCCTTTCACATACCATGAGCACAGCGATATTATTATCCACGGGGAGCGTGGCAGTGGCAAGTGTCAACTGGCAGCCATCATGTGCAGTTTTGAAAGGTCCATGCTTGCAGGAGTGATGCGGTCTGGCTGTGGCAAGCCATGGTATTTTCAGGGACGTCATAGGCATGTGACAATCGAACACTGAATAAGGAATACTGAAGAAGAATCAGTGGAGTTGAATTATATGGTGAAGAACATAGAAAAGTACCATGGACTAACAAAAGAATGATCAAATCCTCATCAGAAGAAGTACAGCCAGAATGCTCCTTAGAAGTAAGAATGGGGAGATTTTCTCTCACATACTTTGGACATGTTGTCAGCAGAGATCAGTTCTGGGAAAAGGACACCATACACAGTAGAGTAGAGGGGCAGGGAAAGACAGGAAGACCCTCAGATGGAAGGATACAGGGGCTGCCTTATGAGACTTGCCCAGGACTGCACAGCATTTTGTTCTGCTGTGTGGTTCCATCAAATTGGAGCCGATTTGGCCCCTAACAATTTGGCCCCCCAAAACTACGGTGTGTACCCCCCAAATTGGAGAAAAGCTCTGCTTGGTGGAGCTTTCATAGTATACATCTTTCCTGCTAGGTGTGTATTGGGCAACTTGAATAGAGTTAAAGCACCCAGTGGTTTTGCCTAGAAGGTTCTCTCTAATCACAGTGAACATTTTTGTAAAGGCATTTTTGCTCGAACCTTGCTTTTTGTGACGGTCCCTTTAAGAATACGGGGGGTGACTATGAAATTTTGCTTTCTGCTGGGGAAAAATGCTTCAAAAACTGCTCTGATGTTGAACACAGCTTACGCTGTGGGAACACAACACTAGGGGAGAAACAAAAGTGTACAGGTTGTTTTCTCATTTCGGAAAGGTGAACTCTTGATTGATGACAAACTTCGTTCTGGACATCCATCAGCTTCCCAAACAGATGAAAATACCCACTCATAGTACATTTGGAGTTTGATTCACCAGGTCAGATTGTTAATCAAGCTTTCTATTTAGAGGTTCTGAAAAGATTGCGTAACGGTGTGTGACAAAAAAGGTTTGACTGGTGGCAGATGGGGGACTGGTTCTGCCATCACAGCAATGCACGTGCTAATGCAGTCATGGCAGTGCATGAATTTTTTGAAAAAAAAGCTTCTTGCCTCTCTTTTCTCATGCACCATCTTCACCTGATTTTGCTCTGTGGAACTTCTTTATGTTTCTGAGCATGCACAGGGTCATGAAAGGACAGCGATTTGACGGCATAGAAGAGGTGAAGTGAAAACGAGGGAGGTGCTGTCAGCCAGGCAAACAGAAGGGCTTGAAAACGCCTTCCAAGAATGGACTGGCAGATTTAAGAAATGTACTAAGTGCAATGGAGAGTACTTTGAAGGTGATAGGCTGTTTTGTACAAAAATATAAATACACAGCTTTGAAAAAAATATTCATTTTTTGGGGGGTAAACCGTCAATTCCTGAGAGAACTGAGTAAATGATCATCCCATTTTTTTCTGTGTTCTGTGAGGAGCCCTCAGTGAGGCGAGTAGGAGGTTGGGCATGTGAGGCATACTAGGCTTTAGAGAGACCCAATGGGAAAGTTCTACTGAAAGGAGAGGTCCATACCAAATTTAGTCCTCAAATTGTTGAGCGGTGGTAAGTGACCTTCATCTCTCTCTCCCCACTGGCTGGCTGCCATTGGGGGGTAAGGAGAGTGTTAGCTGGATGAGGAGTGTACTCCTGTACACCCAAGGGTTTTCTTTTCCTGGGCCCTAGCAAAGGACTTAGGTCTCCATTGTGTCCTGGAGTTTGTTCTCTAAAGTGAGCACAAAATAAAACAAAAATGATCAACAATGTTGTGCTTCCATGAATAAATTTTCACTGAAGTCTAAAGTTAGGGTTTTCTCCAAATTCCCCCCTCTTCATTATTTTGCTCCAGCTTGTCAAGTATTCCAAAGTCCTCAATAATTGCACCTTATGGTTTAATGTTCTGGAGACTTGGCACTGTCACTGTTTAAGAGATTGTGTCTTCTTTCCCTCTGGTGCCATTTCATTCACATTACAGATAGCTGACTAATTACCACATTTCCTCTCTTTCCCCAGCATCTGCTTGTCTGTATTAAGGTTCTCCACATTTCCTTTATACAGATTTTTTAGGTTTCATATGATGTGGTATTTATTTATATTGCTCCCAAACCTATTTCCCTTTTCTGTTTATATTTCCAACTTAGAACTTTAGCACTCTCTTCCTATCCTCAGGCTACTTGCACCGCATCTTAATTTTACAAGATCAGCAAAAATCTGTGGCTTACATTTTGTCAGTTCATTAACAAAGGCATTAACCAACTTTATAATATGTTGTAATTTATTCTGTAACTTCCCTATATACTTTAGACCTAACCTAGCCTGTACAGTAGTTAGAGTGGCTTTTCTTCTTAACATCATCTCTTTCATAATAATGGGGGAAATGTTCCAAGAGGGCCACAAGAATGCTGAGCATTTGAGTTGGGGTGAATGGGATGTCACTTGACCTTTACCACATACGGACTATGGAAGGAGAAAATTTGACTTTTTCTCTAATTTAGCTTTTCACTGTCAAAGGATCCTGACCTTCACACCATTTATAGATATGTGTCCAATGTACACTGGATGTAGAGTCTTATCTGTGTGATTTAAGGAACATGAAGAGAAATCCCTGCCTTCAAAATAGTATTCATTTTAGTATTAGTACTCTTTCTTTCTTTCTTTCTTTCTTTCTTTCTTTCTTTCTTTCTTTCTTTCTTTCTTTCTTT
>PVJH01001343.1:0-215978 GCA_004026705.1 Nesogale talazaci | reverse complement strand
GCATTCGTTTATATAAAAAGTAGATCACACCTTTGAGGAAATTTCTTTTTAATTGCACTACGACTATGACCTGAGTAAGACAGTATATTTCACTCTAATCTTCTTAAAACTGATAGATTACTCACAACAGAACCCATTATGAAGTTTATTGCATTGAATTAGGTCAAATAATGACCTACTGGGAGATTAACCTCACCTACTAAACCACTGAGAATTCTGGCCCAGCCTAGAAGAAACAAGATCGAGCTATCACAGTCAAATCTCATCATGATCTGGCTATATGATCATGGTGACAGCCATTAAAATATCTTTGTTTTAGATGAACCTATCTCCTCACCACATCCAGGTCACCCTTGATCACGTTGGCTTTGTTTTATATTTAAATTCAAAAATCACTTAATATTACCTAGCAATTCTACTGTGAATTCCTGGTAAATTATTTTTTCTACCTGACATGATGATTGTATACATTTTTGTCTCTTCTCAAACCTATAATAGCACCCCTTTTTAAACTTTGCATTGAGTGAAAAGAAGTCATAATAGTGGCTACAAAGTTCTGCAATAAATCTAAAATATTTCCTCTGTGTCCATATGATTTATGCAACAGCCCAGAATGCATTTCCTTTTTCCTCTCTCCCCACTTCTCCTCATTATCTCCCCCCTCATACTTGTTGGCCACTCATTCTGTCCTTGTCTCAATAATTTAATCAACACCAAACCTATTTCCCAACCCCAGTCTATGTCTAAATACAATTTCTACGTAAACATTTACTATTTGACCTCTGTGTGACAACTCCACTTGAACATCTCAGAAACCTTGTGGAAAATTCATAAAAACAACTCTAGCCACCAATTTCCTTCCAAAAGTGAATCTGTCACCCCAAATTCACTATGTCACTTGGCAGTACTCCCAAACAAACAATCCATGCTTAATTCCTTATTTTCCCTCATCTTCCTGTTTTCCCTTCAAGGAGTCCTGCTGATTTCTAGTATGAAATCTTATTTGTTTCTCACCATTATTGACACTACATTGATCTGAATTATATTTTAATATGAACTGCATAATATCCTCCTAAAAGGAGATTATTTCTACTACCATTCATCTTTTATTCACTCAACAGATATTATTGGAAAGTAACGATACAAAAGACTGCTAGAAGCTTTGAATAATCATGAAGAAAGCAAGCCACCAACTTTGCTGACCTCAGCAGAACCACATTTTCGATAAACAAATAAGTGTAACAAAATTATGATCTCCAAAAGAATTCACTTTATACTAGAAGAAAACAAAATCTATGTGAAATTTAAAAAAAATTAAATGTGTGATGGGAAACTGGCACTACCAAATCTAATGGGGTTGGAGGGTTCAAATGTTAACTATTCTTGTCAGGCTAACCCTGATTGGATTGGATTTGAGGAAAGGAAGACATGAAAAAGACAAAGGAGATTACTGTGGCTTCAGAGGCCTGAGCACAAGGGAGGAGTGATGGAGAGTGGCAGCAGAAAAGGGTCAAAGGGACTGGAGAACCTAGTGCATCACACTTGACTTTTCCATTTAATGAAATATAAAGTAATGCAAACTTGAAACATAAAAAAGACTCCATTTAATTGAAAATGGCCACTTTGGCAATATAAGAGAGGGCAAAGTAGAAATAGTAAAACATCTAGGATATCATTGGGACAATGAACTTCCAAATTTTCCTGACTAGCTAAGAGGGAGAGCAATGGAAATGGAGAGAATTCTCTGGTTTCTAAGAATATTTACCAGGTGACCCAACCTAACTTCCTGACAATTTGTATACAAGTTGCAAAAAGAACACTAGTTAGTTATGGCTTCAAAAATAATTTAAAAGATCAGGTTAAACACTGAGAAATCCTCAGTCTTCATCAACAGAAATATGAAATACCATTGAAATTGAAGGGGAGATCAAACATTTAGTTCTAGAGGAGAATATAAGGTGGTGGAACATATAGGTACAATATTCAGATAGTCTATAACAAATATAATTATATAACAAAGATATGAGGGGAAAAGTTGTGATTTTGTGACAACTTGGCTGTACCAGTAGAAAGATAGGAGTGAACCATAACCTTTCACTTAGGTCACAGCCTGATGATGTCTACTTGTAGATGGGTGTCTCCTTGATATCCGAAAACTGAGAAGCTGTGCAGAGCCCTTTCTTCTCGTTGGCATGGATTCTGCATCTGTCACATCCTTCCTGGTTCATTGAACTTGGTCCACAGCTCACGATATCACCTGCCCATTCAGGGAGCTGTCAGGCATCTGCAACAACATTTAATCTTCCTGTTTGACTCTGCCTCTTCAGGTCTTTCAGCCTCTTGACTTTCGAGGCCTGGACAGCCACAAGGATCTGGAAAAGCTTCAGCTTAATATCAAACACACAGACTTGAATCTAATTGGTCTTTACATCTACAGTTGTACACGCAATTTTTCTTGACTTAAACTTGTCTCTTTAAATTGGATCCCTGTTTATGCATTGAATGTCGGGCTTCTAACCACAGGTCAGCAGTTTGAAACCAGCAGCCACTTCTCAGGAGAAAGATGAGGCTACCCACTCTCATCAAGAATAACAGTCTCAGAAACCTACAAGGGAAGTTCTACTCTGTCCTTTATCATTAATATAAATTTGAATAAACCCAATAGTAATGAGTTTGAGGTTTTTTACATACATATAGGAGTCCCTTTTTTGCTTCTATAGAGAACCCAGCACATAGATAAGTATCCGGCACCCAGAGCCTAACACACAAATGAAAAGGCTACAAATGACAATTCTGGGACCTAGAGTTTCAAAGGAAAAGAAAAGAAAATTAAATACAGATGAAAGGAAGATACTAAATGAAAGCAAGGAACAACAAAGCAGATGAGCGGTAAAATACCAACTGGCACAGTGTAGATATTTGAAATTATAGCAAGCAGTGTTCCAATCAGATCAGAAACCAGATAGCCAGCTCCATTGCTTGGATGACATCAGATATGTGATCTTTCCCCTTCCCGTTCATAGTCTCCTAGTGAGCTCAGGTATGGATCCTCCCCTGCACCTCCTTATAGACTAGTCAAACATCCACCAACTGTTAATGCTGTGACCTCCCTGCCGCACCACCACCACCCACCTCCCCACCACCAGTAGACGTTATCTAGTTTATTTTCTCTCCCTCATTCCTTTCCTCCCCTCCCTTGCTTTGATTGATTGATTTTTTAGTACCTCTAGAATGGAACCCAGGACTCATGCTGCTTCCATTGTGAGTAAAGCCCACCCATGGTCAATTCTTGGCCAGCAATATACATTTCCAGAGTGAGTCTTGTTCAAACAACTCCTACAGCTTTTTCTAGAACTGTGTTTCTCTGTCTCTCTGGTCTCTCATCTATCTATCTTAGTTTTTTCCTCTTCCACCTACTTATATTTTCCCCTTTGTTTTAAATTCATTTCTTTCTATTTATTATATTTGATCCAAATTAGTGGGTCCCCAGCCCCTTTCTGCATCCAGACTTGTGTTTGCGTGCCAGTTGCACCTTTGTTTCATAGCAGCTAAGATTTGTTCCCATGCTATGCTACTCTTTTTATTATTTCATTCTCCTTTGTAATTTCCTTTAACTGTTACCTCTCCTTTTTACTTTTTTGCTTCTTTTCCTCTCCCCTATCACCTTTTTCTGGACCACAGAGTGAAAGCCCACCAACCACATGTTTACATTTAAGAGACCCTCCACATTTGGCAGTCTGCTGTTCCAGGAAGCAAGTGCCATATTTCCAAGGAAGCCACCTTGGTAACTAGTACTTGTGCCAATACCGTGCTATATTGATATAACTTTCTTTGACTCTTTTGTTTGTGTTTTCTTTTTCCTTCTTAGGTCTTTCTCCCATCCTCCTTTCTCCCTATGTCCCTCAAATAGTTGAAAGCCAATAACCCTATCCAAGAACACCCAAAACACTTACCATCTCTACTGAGTTGGGGGTCAACACTCACTGCACAACAATAGATGTCAACATAGATGACAGCCAAAATCAACACAGCATTGCTTTAGCTGCCCTAACCACCAGGGACAAGGAACCACACCCTTACTTTTTACCAAACCCACCTGTAGGTAGATGAATGTCCCACTGCTGTCAAAGTGGTGTCAACGTAGCCTTCCTACCCCATTGTCTTGATATACTATAACAAAGCAAAACAAAACAAACAAACCACCGAGAGTAAAAACCACCGAGAGAAGCAAACAAACATTAGTGCAATACAACCACAAATGAGTGCAATACAACCACAACATCTCATAGATGACAGGCAACTTTAAATGTCACAGATACATAAACCGATATGTAGATAAATAAAATCATAAATAAGTTATTTAATTATACAAGACTTGTTTGAACTTGTGACCAAAACACAAGGCCCAAAAAAGCTTCCAAAGAAAGAAATACTTCCAAAACTAATTGATGGGAAATTTCAAAGAACTCTATGTAGGGTTAATATCAGACATGTGACTTTGAACTGGACTGGGTTGGGATGCTTTCTCAGTGTTCCAATCCTTTTGTATATTAAACCACTTCCTTATATCCATATGCGTGTCTATAAATTTGTTCCTCTAGTCTACCTGGACTAACACATCCACAAACCACTGTCCAAACTTAAAAAAAGTAGGATGTGAATAACATGTATAATAATTTTAATATACAATATCACAACAAAACTAATGGAAATAAAAGGATAATAACAAAATGCTATGAAGAACTGAACTTGCAAAATTTGAAAACCAAAAGAAATTTGAAAATCACATTTCTAGAAATATATCATGTATTGAAATGAACACAATCTTATATAGTAAGCTTAAGCCAACATTTCACTTAAAATCTCTTAAAATTAAGCAGATTATAAAATAAATATCCCTAGTCTAGACAGCTTCAATGACAGATTCTTTCATTCAGATCAAAACAGAAGTCAATTCTACTTAAACTATTCCAAAACATAGAGTTCGTTTTACAAAATAAATATACACTGATACAAAAGAGAGGCAAAAATACCACTAAGAAACCTAAATCAAAGGTTTATATCCTTCACAAGCTGACACAAAATTTCAAAAAAATCCTAGCCAATAGGACCCAACAACATATCAAAAAATAGTATATTAAAAGCAGTTTGGATTCATATCAGGCAAGAAAATGAGTTAGCATCAGAAAAGCAAGCAATGCAATCTATTACATAAAAAACTAAAAGACCTATATAAGCACATCAATTAACCTTCAAAAGGCATTTAACAAAATCCTACACCCTTCCCTTAAGAACTCCAAATATATTAGGTATAGAAATTCAATCCTCCACATAATTAATGATATAGAAGACCAATGTCCAACATCACTCTTAACAGGGAGAGACTAAAAGCATTCTCCTTGCAATTGTGAATCAGACAAGGATGCCCTTTATATACACTCCTGTTCAATATTGTGCTCAAAATCCTAGCTAGAGCAATAAAACAAGAAAAAGCATAAAGACATGCACACTGATCAAGAAGTAATTTCTTTCTTATTTGTAGAGGATACCAAACAACTCAGAGACTCAGCAAAAAGGCTGCTGCAATTGAATTACTCAGCAAAGTGTTAGAGCATAGCATATGAACTTAACATAAGTATTCAGTTGAGAATCCTCAATATTAACAAAAACAATTTTGAAAAGAAACTAGGAAAAATAATATCTTTACAGTAACCACCAAAAAGATGACATTTTTAAGAAGAAAATTAACCATAAACATAGAAGACATGTACAAAGAAAACTATGAAACAATGCTACCAGAAACCAAAAGAGACCCACACTAATGGAACAATATGCCAAGCTTTTGGATTAAAATGTTCAGCATTGTGAAAATGTTAATTGTACCCACAGTGACTTAAGGATACAATGCAATTGTGGTCCAGATCTCATTATCATTCTTTAAAGAAGTATGAAAAGATCCACTTTATACATAAAAAAAGACCCTGCATAAGCAAAATATTACTAAAGAAGAAGAACAAAGGCGAAGATCTCAAAGCCTCCAAACTCAGAACCAACTAAAAAGGCATGGTAGTCAAAAAACAGCCTACTATGAGAAAAATAACAGACACATTGACCAAGGGACCAAGATTATGACCCAGAAGTGAATCTATCCATTCATGGACAATTGATCTTTTTCAAAGGATCCACACCATTAAATGGAGGAAGAGATTTTCTGCTTAACAAATGGTACTAGTAAAACTGGCTATCCAGTCTCAGAAAAATCAAACAGGATATATATATATATATATATATATATATATATATATATATATATAATCTTTACTGTAGATGGCTCAAAGACACTAAAAGGTAAAACCTAGAATGATAAAGATCACCACAGAAAAAATAGGGCAAACTTAGGGCCCCAAATATATGATATAAAGGCACTATCATACCCAAATAACAATATTCAAATGTGAAAAAGCAATCTAGATAACTGAGACCGCCTGAAAAAAATAAACATGTATGCCCATCAAACCGGGGCTGAGCCCCGGTGGCGTAGTGGTTGTGCACGGGACTGCGGCCCACTGGGATGGAGGTTCAATTCCAGCTCCACAGGGGCAAAGGATGGGCCTCCTACTCCCACCACCAGGGCAGTGATGTCCTAAATAAATAAATTAATTAAATTAAAAAATTTAAAAAAAAAGTTCACTTAAAGAGGAAAATAAAAACCCTACAAATTAGGAACATGCTTCTGCTGAAAAATTATAGACAAAGAACTAGTCTATAAAATGTATACAAAGTGTTAACACATCAAAAACAAAAGACAAATAGGCCAATTAAAAGTAGGCAGAGGTCATGAACTTCAGCAAAGAGGATAATTAGGTGTGATGGGTAGGTTTGTTATGCCAACATGGCCACGAAAGATTGGTGGGTCTATTGTGACGGCACCGCCAATGAATACACGGGATGAATTGAAGGGTAGAGATAGGAAGGGCTCAGCGAGTCCTGCCCTCTCTCTTGCTTCTGGATCTTCGGACCAGAGAGCTGCCTTGTTCGTCCTAAGCCTTGACCTCCAAGCAACACTACCGGTGGGACACCTACTCGTGGACTGTGGAGCTGTGAGTTGAGGATCCTTCAAGCCCTACTTCTCCACGCTCCTGGGAGATATGTCTCTTGAGCTGGGGACTGTTGGATTCTGTCATCTGGCTGACTGTTGGCGATCTGCTCTGCTGTTTGCTGCCTGTGACCAGATAGCCTGAATTGCTCTTACAGAGGACCACTCAGCGGCCCTCAAGACTTGAAGGACTGCCAGTCTTCTACCTGCCTCACACAAGTGAGTTGCAGCGAGCAATCTGTACTGCGTTATAGATAATTAACTTCTTCTTTCTTATCTTATATACCTTTCTCTATATATAAATATATAAAAAGAATTACTAGTGTCCTGATTCTTATTTCTCTAAGAGAACCCTGTCTGACACATTAGGTGACCTACAAATATATTAAAAATATTAGTGATCATCGCTTATTTCCAAGACCTCCTTCTGTAGAGTTGATTCTGACTCAAAGAGAATAGTTTCGGCAGAGTAGAATTTCCCCCTTTGGGCTTTCAAGACTATCAATCTCTATGGGAGCAGATAGCCTCATCTTTCTTCCATCGAGTGGGTAATGGGCTGAATTTATGAACTTTGTGGTAGGCAGTCCCACACTTAAACCACTGTGCTACCAGCCTGGATAGCAATGCTCAGCATCACAGACACAAAACCTGCCGAGGAGGTCGTGGAGTATCAGCAGCCTTCGTGCACTCACTAGTGGCAAAGGGAAATGCTGCAGGGATTGTGGGAAATTGTGTGGTACTTTCCTTTTAAAACAATGGCAAACAGAAATAGCTTATGCTCTAGCAATCACACTCTATTTATTCTAGAGAAATATGAGTTGTGACGTGAAAAGGTATATGCACCAATTTCATTGTAACATTTGTCACAATAGAAAAATATTGAAACCATCAGTGCTCATTAATGGATGAATGGATAAACATGCTATGATGCATGCACACAAATAACACTCCAAAAACAAAAAAACAAACTCATGCCATCAGGTTGATTCAGACTGAGTGTCCAAACCGCGGGTCTTTATGGGAGTCAAATATCTTACCTTTCTCCCACTCCACTGCTGGTGCTTCCAAGTGCTGCCCTTGATGCCAGCAGCTCACCTCCTAACCACATTATCATCAACCAATATGAAAGAATGATGGTGAATCTATGAAATACTTCAGGACGTGTGTGGATATAGAGGACATTATATGGAGTAAAAAGAAACAATCACAAAATTTCAAATATAAATTAACATACTTACTGTAAAAATTAAGAAAATATTTACAAATATAGAAATAAAACTAAACCTGAATAGACTAGAGGGGAAGGAAAGGAAAGTCATGGAAACTTCTTCCGCATGCTCAAGTACCTTTAAGGAGGGAGCTATCAAACCTAAAAGCTCAAGAACGTAGTTTGAGGGAGTACTAAAAAAAAATCTGTTTTATATCCTACGTTAGTGACTAGAGACTGTGGTCTTAAAAGCTTTTGAGTGACTTACATTGTAACTATGGATCTCTTCCTTTCCAGAGTAATGAAGAGTCAAGAAAATCAAAGGTAAAAAAAAGAAAGGAACAAAAGAAAGTACCATATAAACTTCAGCCTCCCTGACCCTGAGATCAGAACTACCTTGTTTCCAGCTACTACTGTTAACCAGTTTAAAAGGGATCCCAGTACGAGATCCTGGAAAGAATGAGAAAAATGTGGAACAAAATTCAAAATAATACACACAAAAAGACCAGATTGCTTGTGACAGAAATTGGTATCCCTGAAGACACCTGGAATTAAACTCATCACTGAAATTTAGCTTTCAGATAAATGATCAGCCTTTAAAAAGAATAATAACACTACAGAAATTTACACTGCTTTGAATACTAAAACATATAAACAGCAACATTTCCCCAAGGATAAAGTTCAGAAGAACGGAAGGATGAGAAAAAAATAAAGAAGGACAAATAGAAAAAGTAAATATAGGAAGGAAGAAGGGATTACATTCAATGTCAGGTTTCAAAATGTGTATGAATTTTTTAGTGGAAACCCAGGTTTCTCTGAAATTGTTGACCCAGATCACAAATAGACAGCTCAAAATACACAGAATAGAAGATAGATGATAGACCACAGGAGAGTTGTAAGGCACCAACAAACAAAAGCAAGGGCTTTCTTCTACAAAGCCTTTGAATTCCAACTTCTAGCCTCCTAAACAGTGCAAAAAGTAAATGGATATTAAGGCAGCTCCAGCTTCTCAGTTAGAAGGACATGACCTTCAGGTATGAAACTTGACTGGATGTATGACTCAGGACTGCACCACACTCACGGGACCAGCCCCTCTGGGGAGACATGGAGATGGTAGGCTGGAGGACTCAGTGTCCCCTGGAGCGCACCCAGATTCCTCTTATTCTCAGAGATCAGGTCATCAGAGAACCAGGGTCTCTACCAAGACCAGAGGAATCTCTAAATATGCCACAGAAAAATTTAATCTGTATGCTCAGTAGACTAGCCTTCAATGAAAATATGGTAGTGAGAAATAACAGGACTCTGGGATTCATAATTAACAGGAAAACCTCCATTGGAACAAGTGTGGAAATAGAAACCCTGTGCCCTGAAATTCAAATATAAGTAAATCTCCCAAGAGACCTTCACCTTACATGTGGACAGCCTCCTGCAGCTCTTGTCCTCCCCCCTTATAATCATTTTTTTCGAAAACCACCAGCAAATGACTTTTGATTTTGATAGAAACATTATGCTGTGGTAATGAGTATGCCTTAGATGGATTCATTATTCTCCCAAATGGAAAGAGAATACAGGAGACTAGGGATCTTTTTGGTGGCCAGCCAAAACTTAACCACTACACAATCAGGACTGCCTTTCTGAAAACTCTTTTGTATTTCTGAAGAATAAAAGTACCCTTTCTATTTCTGAAATAGCCAGGCATCCTTTGCACAAATATTGAATGCCCTCTATCCACCATTTGGGGGACAGAATCCAGTAAGGGAAGGAGCACCATGAGTCTCTTAAAAGACCAAGCCCTTCAAATCACGGAGGTCTGGGGTGTGTCAGCAAAATAAAAGAAATAATTTTCTGTGTTGTATCAAGGTGCTCATCACTCACCACCCCTAAGGGTTTTCATATGGATATGTAGTATCATGCCTTATAGGTTTTGAGGCTCAAAATAGATGTGGGACAGACATTGGCTATCTCTCCTCTATGGTGCATATATAGCAAAATCCCACCTAAGCCTAGAAGCCCTGGTGTTGTCATTTGTGTATTTGTTCATAAACCATCAGCTATTTCACAGAAGGAGAGGCTTCCTGCCTTCACAAAAATTTACTGTTTTAGAAACCCACCGGACACTTCTGCTCTGCTCTACCTGTCACTTTAAGTTGGACTTGACTCAATGGCAGTGAGTATGGTTTTAAAAAAACTTTCCTTGTCTGGGAAGACTGACAGTCATATGGGTGTTTTTAGAGTCCCATGCCTATGGTACAAAGTGGGGTATGCACAGAAGAGTTGTCATATTTATCCAGAATGCCTTTTCATTTCAGAAGGGAATGACCAAAATGATGCATATTTGTCTTGAGCTATCTGCTCTGGGTTGTAATAGCAAAAACAATATTCTATGTGTGCACATTCTGAAAAGGAGCCCTTGTGTGTGCAGGGTTAGGAACTGGACTGGTAGCTACAAGGTCAGTCCATGAATTGCTCTGCAGAGGAAAGAAGAGACTTTCCGCTTCCATAAATATTTTCAGCCTCACAAATCCACATGGGTAGTCTCACTCTGTCTTAGGGGGTTACTATGCGGTGGAATTTACTTGATGACACCGATTTAAATGTTACGGAAGCATCAGGTGTGTGTTCAGGCTCTTACTGGAAAGTCATGATATCATGGAGCAATCACTATTAGCAACTGGTTCCCTTTTTCTATTTAAAAATCCATGAAGATCTTTGAGTGTTTCTCAGTTTCTCTCGTGGTCCAAATGCCCATTAGAATGTACGCTCTGCCAAGTTCTCTGATAGAATGCCGTGTCATTTTCTCATTTCCTTGGATGGGTGACAAGTCATTCATAGGAGACAAACTCCTTGAAGCTCATAGAGTGTGCTGTCAATGATTCTTCTTTTGGGGATTCTCCCTCTGATTCAACCCCTAATTATTTCTGAACTCTGTGGTCTCAGACTAAATGGGCAGCATCCAAAAAGCAATCCTTTATAATGACTATATTTGTAAAATGACAGTATATTTTATTGCCAGATCTTCCGTAAATCTATAATTATTTTGATTGTGTACTAATAAATATTCTGTGTCTACAGTATTAAGAGTAGGGAAATATAATCTCCTTTGCAGAGAAATTTGTGTGGTTTGATTATCATTGCAATTGCAATATTACTGCCTAAGACCAAGGGACATTAAATGAGTTTGCTGAATGAAGGAAAGGATGTCATCTGAGGATGACTTTTTTAATTCAGTATGAGTCTTCTCTTTACCAGGATTGAAGAGATAAAATAAAATAGATACTGATAAACCACATCGTTTTACTTGTTTGCTTTTTAGGGATAAAACTCTGGTAATATAATTGTATAGTTGAAGGTATAAAATGCTCACTTACATATTTATATACAATGTAATTTGAAAATAGAATTGGCAATTTTGATAATATGTGGGTGTCTGGAGTAATTTCTCAAGGAAATAGACATTTGATTAAAGCCTTAAAGGACAGAAGTCACCTAGACTGCTGATGTTAGGTGCTATCAACAACAGCAGCCAAAATAACATCAACCAAATCCGTCCCAACTCATGTTGTCCTTGCGTACAGCTGAACAAATCACTGTTGAGCCCTTCATTATCCTCATAATTATTCCTGCGTTTGGGCCCATGGGTGTCCCTTCCTCTCATTCCTGGTCCTCTTCTTTTTGGTTGAACCCTATTGTACCAATGTCCTTCTCAAGTATTAACAGGAAAGAAACAATAAGCTACATAGAAGAAACAGTTCATGCTCTTTCTGGAGTTGGAATGACACAGAGTTTAAAATAGCCCTATTTAACAGCAGTGCACTTACTAAAGAGCAACAATGCAGAATCAAGTCAGGTCACACCAGAGATATGTTAGAAGGGTAATCTTACATTTTGGAAACGACATTCGTATAATCATTTAATACAATGAGGACTGCACTAAAATTCCTCATTTCAGAGCTAATGAAACTGACACACAGCAGAAGAATGAATATACAATGGTCTCACAACTAGTACACTGTGGCTTCAAGATCAGAACCCAGATAATCCACTTTTGGAGCCAGTCTTTTTGCATCATGTTGAATGTAAATTAAATTGTATGCATCTAACTCAGGAGGTCCTGAAGGCTCAGACAATTGGCACTGATGCTTAGGAAGAAGCCACAGCCTTAGAAATAGAGATTTAGGGTGCATCAATACATAGATAGCAATTGAAATAATTTAACATGCAGTAGTATAAATATTGAAGCTATACCAGGATATGAGCAATATTTTTAGAACAGACACTTAAGGGATGCCAAATTAATGATGGGACAGATTAAATGTGTCAGTGAAGTGAGTGGGCAAGGTAGGTCAGAGTGTTCAGGAAAAGACTAGAAAGTATAGAATCAGAACATCTAAGGGATAATAATGTTGCAGACTGTGATAATTTGAATGCTTCTGAGACTTAAACTAAAAGCAAGTCTGTTAGACTAACATATGATAGAGAAAATATAGAGTGTGTGAAAATACAAAGGGGTATAAAAATGGGAAAAAAATTCTTCTGTCAAAGCTTTCATATGTATTCTTTCTCCTTGGCAAGCATCAAGCAACTCACTCTGAGTTAGTGCACCCAGTGGCATTGTCACAGAAGGTTCTCCCTGGTCACAGAACGTTTTCTCATGAAAGCAGTTTTCCTCAAACCTCATATTGCTTTTGGAATGCCCAATTAAAGAAGCAGCATGTGTCTGTGAAATTTTGTTTGCTGCTCTGGAAAACTCCATAGAAACTGTTGTGGTGTTGATCACAGACTACAAGAACAGCTCTATGGGAAAAACTCAAGTGTACAAATAGTTTTCTCATTTCAAAAAAGGTTAAGTATAAAAAAGGTTAAATATTGATTGATGACTAACCTCACTCTTGATTTCTGTCAACCTCCTTACTACTCATAGGGAATTTGGAGTTCATTCTGCCAGGTCAGACAGTTAATCAAGTTTTCTATTTAGAGGTTCTAAAAAGATACTGCGAAAGTATGTGGGGGGAAAATGGCCTGAATAGGGGCAGGCAGAGAACTGACTGGTTTTTCCACTATGACAATGTACCTGCTCAGACAGCTATCTAAGTGCAGCAAGTTTTGACACAAAAAAGCATGCTTCGCATCCCACGGACCTTACTCACCTGCCCTCACACTGTGTGCCTTCTTTTTGTTTCCACAAATGAAGAGGGGCATGAAAGGACAGTGAATTGATGACATAGAAGAGGTTAAGACAAAAATGAGGGAGGTGCTCATCCAAACAGATGAGTTTGAAAAAATATTTCCAAGAATGGAATTGCACTTTTAGCAAATATAATCAGTATTTTAAAAAAGCACTTTGAAGGCAATGAGGCTATTTAAATATATAACTTTGAAAACAATTGTTTGTTGGGTACCTCCTGTTATATGTTGGTTCCAGGTTTCCATTCATGCATAGATCTAAACATGTCCAAATTCCAAAAACCACCAATTACTTAACCTGGGGATAGTGATTGCTGCTTCTCCTAATATGACATGTCAGTTTAAGGTTCAAGAGAGTATTTCAGCACCTTAGTTCTGCTTCAAGTGAGTTTAAGGTAAAGTCCCATTTGCTTATTGGACTTTCCATGTTCTACTTATTTTAATTCCTGTTCTTAAAGTAATTTCCAGTTTTATGTTCCTTTCAGTATTTTTATGTACTTTTGTATTCCATTGGCCTGTATTGTGTTAAGGATATTTGCATCAATGTTCATTAGGGATACTGGTCTGTAGTTCTCAATTTTTGTGAGATCCTTCCCCAATTTAGGTATCAGAGTTATACTAGCTTCATAGAAAGAGTTTGGGAGTTTTCAGTTTTTTTTAATGTTCTCAAAGAATTAGTGTCAGTTTTTCTCTGAATACTTGGTAGAATTGTCCTGTGAAACCATCTAGCCCAGGAAATGGTTGTTTTGGTAATCCCTTTGTAATTTTGTCTATTTCTTCCATAGGTATGGGTTTGTTGACATTCTTGACATCCATCTTGGGTAGTCAAGGGAGGGATTGTGTTTCCAAGTATTTGTCCATGTCTTCCAAGTTGTGAAATTCATTAGAGTACAGGCCTTCATAGTATTGTGTCATTTTCCTTTTGATTTCATTAGGGTTCACTGTAATGTACCATTCCATCTGTCATTCTTGCTATTGACATTTTTTCCTTCATTTCTTTGGTTAGATTTGCCAGTGGTCTATCAATTTTGTTAATCCTTTCAAAGAACCAAATTTTAGCTGCATTTTCCCCATAGTTTTCTTATTTTCCCTCTTCTGTATCTCAGTTCTGGTTTTGGCTATTAGTAGGATTGGTCTGTTGACTCTGCTCTAATTGGTGTAAGTTTTGCACCAGCATATCAAGTATGAGCCTCTCCTCTTCTTCACATATGCATTTATTGCTATCTGCCTTTCTCTGATAAATGCCTTTGCTGTATCTCAAAGGTTTGGGTATATTGTATGTTTATTCTCACAGGTTTCTAGAAACTTCTTGATTTCAACCCTGATCTGAGGCAATACCCACTCCTTTTTTAATAGAGAATTATTCATCTTCCAATTGTTTGTCCTTGTTTTCTTCACCATACTTCTGCTGATTTCCAGCCTTATGATACAGTTATCAGAGAGAGAGATGTCTGTATAATCTCTATGTGCTTGAATTTCCTCAGGTTCGACTTACGTCCCAGCATGTGGTCTATCTTTGAGTATGTGGCATGTGGATGTAAGAAGAATGTGAATTGTTTTGCATTTGGGTGGAAAGCTCTGAAAATATCTGCCAAGTCAATTCTTCCAATTGTGCTATTTAAATCTGTATCCTCCTTGAATCTTATATTTCCCTTTGGTGCATTTCCTTAATCTCCTCTATCATTTCATCCTTTTATATATTGCTTCCCTCATATCCTGTATACTTCAAGCAGCATTCTGAAAATTTCTCTCGGTGGCAAGTAACTCTGCTTCTTCTATGCACCTTGATAGGTTCATGACTTCTTCTGACATTGTCTTCTCTTTCTCCTGCTTTTTCATTGGGGCTGTTTTATGTTTACTTGTTGTTTTAGAGGAGACTAGAGTCATCTTTCAGAGTTGAAGAGCACTGGGTACTCTTTGGAGACTTGTAAGAGTGCTTCTAAGAACTAACTGCAAGGAGCTGTGTTGGGGGTTCAGGCTATTGCCGTATCTTCCTCTGGTTTCATTTTTACCCTATCTGACCAATATTCCATTATTTGTGATGTGAGTTGGATTGTCCTCTGATGGGACACTGGTTGGGTGGATGTGGACCCATGAGGGTGGTGTTTCACTGACTAATTTCTAAGTAAGCTCTAGCGGTGTGTATCACTGTGCTTGCAGTGTCTTGGGTGGCATGTGGTCTTTTCCTTTGCAATTGAAGTGCCACAGAGGGTGTATGGGTAAACCTTCCTTGGAATACCTTGGTATACCTCCTTGGTAGAGCACAGTAGGTGGCAGGAGCAATTATTGTAGTTAGAGCGATCACCATGGAGGTTGGGCAGATGTTCTCTTTTAAGTAATTTTTTTTTTTTGCTGCAAAAAGAAGCTTTATTGTTTCCATTTGGTACCAGTCTTTGGGGAGGGGCTCCAAAGTGATGACACAGTGGCTGGTGGAGCAGATACAGGCAAAGCAACTAAGGCTGGAAGGGGGAGGTGGCGGCTCCTCAGGGTCCCTCACATGTAGCTGGGTGTTGCAGGCTCTTAGTCATGTTTAAAGATGAGTGTCTGGAAGAGATACTTGTCCAGCCCTGCCTGAGGATTGGCAACCTTGCAGAGGTGGGTCAGGCGGTCACCCATCTTCATGAGGATTTTCACCTCCTGGTCCAGAAAGTGGTTCTCTGGGAAGTCACAGAGATGGAGGTCTGTGTGAGTGGGCCCCATGGCATGCAGGTACAGAAGAGCCTTGTTGAGTTTTTTCTCCAGGGCCAGGGCAGCTTCCATGGCATCCAGCGTTTTACCCCACTCATCCTGGGATGGTTTCTGCACATCCTGAAAAAGGATGCAGCTGCCGTGCTGGTTTTGTAGCTTCAAGAGTCATTCAGTCATCTTGTGCTTCTCTTTTGCCAGCTCAAGGAAGAAGTGCCCCATGCCTTCCAAGGCCACATTGTCGTGGTTGAAGAAACCCAGAGAGAGGTAGGTATATGAAGGCCGCAGATGCTGATTGACCCTTAGCTTAGATAGAATAATTCTGATGGATCTGAGAGCTCATGATCGGTCAGTTTGAAGGTCACCACATACAAAAGTGTTAGCTGGCCCAATAAGAGAGGTCGGCCAAGAAGATGGTCCCGAAGGTGACGTCTGGCAAGGAAACTGGAAAGTGGCAGAAGGTTGGAGGAAGGGAATACCTGGATCTGTTCTGTTCAAACACTGTTGAGGCAAGGGACAGATGCACGGGACCACAGGGCAAGTTTCTTTTCAGTAATTTTTAAGGAAACGTCTCTTCTTGGAAAACAAGTAAAATATGAAATATGAAAATGTATATTTCAATTATGTTTTCTTTATCAATTTATTGAAAAAAATCATAATTTCTTTCTACTTAAAATTACCTGTGTATTTAATTGACTTTTTTGACATTTTTATCTTATGAAAAATCTATTTATATGTATTGAAATTATCTCATAGTGATTTACTGTCTATAGCAGATTTTCAAAAATTCCTTTTTTTTTTTTTTTAGGCCTCACTGCTCTCCGGTGGTGAGAGTAGGAGGCCCAGCCCCACAGCTGGAATTGAACCTCCGTCCCCAGTGGGCCGTAGTCCCACGCACAACCACTACGCCACCGGGGCTCAGCCCCAAAAATTCTTTCTTAATGAAACGATTACTTTTGCTTTCATTCAAAAACTTCTTTAGCAATAGTAGTCCACTGATTTTCAAAAATATATCATACTCATACAATTTTGCATGGTAGTTGTTAACAGCTACTGACTTTTGGCAACCCCATGTATGGCAGAATTAAGTGCTTCCAAGTATAACATCCTCCTCAGAATTCTTTGCTATGTTTCAGTCTATTACTGAAGCACTGTCAAATCCATCTCATTGGTAGTTAGCTCCCACTTTTTCACTTAACCTTCTATATGTCCAAAGTATATAAGGAAAAATCCTAATACCTTCTTTTCGAAAGGAGTATTCTTCCAGCACAGTTTTTTTTTTCTTGGCAGCCCATGCTTTATTCAATATTCTTACTTAATGTCATAATTTAGGCACACCAATGTTTCATTGGTCTTTGTGTTCATTGTCCAGCTTTTGCATTCCTATGAGAATGTGAAAATGCCATGCCTTCATTCAGGCACTTCTTAGTCCTCAAAGTGATAGCTTTGATTTTCAACACTTTAAAGAGGTCTTGTCCAGCAGATGTTCCCAACAGAATTTTCCATTCTACTTATTTATTCTTTTTGTTTTAATTGATCTTTTAATTAGGGGCTATTATAGCTATTATAACAATACATAATTAAATTACATCAAGAGAACTTATACGGGTACTGCCATTATCATTTTCAAAACATTTTATTTCTACTTGAGTGCCTTGATATCAGTTTCTTTTTATTCCCTCCCTTCCCCACCCTACCACCCTTAGGTATCCTTAATAAATTATATATCATTATTTTTTTCATATTTTTTGTTTGTTTTTATGGGCATCACTGCCCTCTGGTGGTCATGGGAGCTAACCAGCACTGCTCCTGAGAGTCGCTGTTGGATTTGAACTGCCAAGCCCACGGGCCACAGTTCTGTACTCAACCACTTATGCCACTGGGGCTCAGCCCTATTTTTTCATATCTTACACCATCCAATGTATCCCTTAAACCACAGTTCTTTTACTTGACACCATGAAGGGGGACTATACACCTATTATTGCTATGTCCCTCCCCCCCCCCCCACACACACACCTCTCTTCTGGTGTCCACATTGAATTGTTACTCCCATTACTGTTTCTGAGGGATTTACCTATCCTGGATTCTGTGTGTATAAAACTCTACTCTGTACTAAAAATACATATGCTGGTTCACAGGATTTGTGAAGTTGAACTGGGGTCATGACCATGGGAGCATTAAAGAATGAGAGAAAAATGTTGTGTTTCATCAGAGCTACACTGCACTCTGGATGAGTTGTCCCTTCCATATATCCCTTCTTTGAAAGAGTTTTGATTATCAACAGATGGGTTTTAGGTCTCCATCCTGACCCACCTATTTTTATATGATTTTTTATATGATTGTTTGTATTTGATGTTCTGATACCTGATCACCTCGAAGTCTCATGATCACATGGACTGGTGTTCTTCTTCCATGTGGACTTATTGCTTCCCTGCTAGTTGATCATTTAACTTCAAGCCTTTTTGTAAAAAACTTCAAGCCTTTAAGTATCCAAATGCCATAAATTTTAATAGCCAGGAGACCATAGTACTTTGCTTACCACATTTGCTTATGCACACATTTTGTCTTCAGAGATCCTATAAAGATGGTACCACGCAGTGCCATGTTCTTGTTGTAAAATGTTCCTTTGTTGAGGGAAGATTTAGTTAGAGGCCCAAAGTCTGTCTGCTGCTTTACTGCTTTACCATATAAATATATATACATAGCCCAAAATACCCCTATTTTTGTATTTTAGTAAACTTAGATATGTGCATGTCTATATTTATACATCTATATATAGCTTTCACTTCCTAGTTCTTTCCTCTACTTCATTTTACTTTGCTCCTGTCTCACCATCATGTTCACCTTTCATTTGACTCTCAGTATTTCCTCTTGGCTACATTACAATTAATCAAACACCAGCACACGTTCTTTATCTTCCTTGACATTGATTTTAGAAGGCTTGATGTTTCCCTGTCCCCAAGTTTGTTAGATCACTTCTCCCTCCACCCAACCTCCTTCTCTTCCATGCCCCTCCTTCCCATGAAGCATTGATCCCATTGTTTTCTTTTTGAAATTGTTTATCCTGCCTATCTTATATAGATAAACATAAGATTAAAACAAAAAGGCCTAGATATACTTCCAGTTCTATCAATGTTCCACAAGCAGATAAGGTGAGGTGTCAAATATTGCCCCCAGAGTCAGACATCAATTTTGGGGATTCCTCCGGGATTTTTCTCCCATTGGTGATCTGTTATGATCCCGTCATGATTCACCCCACTGTGGGAAGGTCAGACTAGACACACTTCCCACACTGTGTCTTTGGTTTTGTCCTCTATAGTGCTGTGGGCCAGTGAGGGGATGGCATGTCTTGAGCTGGGATTGGCCTTATGGTCCTCTCTGTGCATGGACTATTGCAAGCAGAATTGTCCTTGAGGCTTTGTGGATTAGGATGAGGTCCACACTCTATCTTTCTCTCTTAGTTTCTTCTCATGTGGATAGGACAGATCAGTCCCTCTCCCCAGTCTGTAACCTTGGTGCTGACCTCTATAGCACTTAATCCTAGGGAGGTCGGCATAGCTTGGATTGGGGCTGGCTGCACAGTCCTCCCTGAGCTGCTCTGTGCAGGTATGTTGCCCTCAAACATGTCACACAGAATGAGGATTGGTTTCTGTTTTCCATTTCTATAGAAATATAAACAATCCCCACCCCAAGGGTGGATTAGTGCCCTTTTCCCCAGTGCATTAATCTCTCCCCCCGCTCCCTTTCTTTTTAGTTGTATGTTATATACATCCCTGGGTTTTATATGACTCTTGCCGGAGTACCCAGACCTCAACCCAGAAATTATGCACTAAGTAAATCATCCTCTATGTCCCTTGTGCTTTTGAGCTTACCTCAGTGGACTCATGTTGTACTTGTCATTTTGTGCTTGGCCAATTTTGCTTACTGTGATTTCCTCCAACTTTTCCCATGAAACAATATACTTCATGCTTTTATCCTTGCTCTTTAGTGATGGCACTATTCCATTGCATGTATGTACCAGGCTTTTGAAATCCATTTTTCAATTGATATGAGTTTGGGTTAGTTCCAATTCCTTACGATTGTGAATTGTGTGACATCAATCTTGCTTGGGGGGCAGATGTCTGGTTGTGGTCTGTTCCTTACTTCTTCTGGGCATACACTCAGTAGAGGCATTGCTGAGTTGTATGATAGCTCAATTTCCATTTGCTTGAGGTATCACCAAATCACTTTCTATAGTGGCTGCATGTATGTACAAGACCATCAGCAGTGGATAAGGGTTCGAACTCACCACATGGCCCTCAATATTTGTTGCTTTCTGGTTTTTTGAATTGGGCTATCTTTGAGAGTGTTACATGGTATATCAATGTTGTTTTAATTTGCATTTCTCTAATAGCCAATGATCAGGAACATATGGTTATTGGCCATTTGCATTTCTATCCTTGTCAAGCTTCTGCCCAGGTCTTTTGCACAACTCCTCAATGGTGTGTTTGCCTTCTTCTTACTATAGGGCTATCAGTATTGTAGTAATAAGTACAATTAATTAGTAACTAGAGATTTTAGTAATAAGCCTTTTGCCTGATATATTATTGCTAAAAATCTTTTCCCAGTCTATATGCTTTATTATTATTTTCTTAGTAAAGTCATTTGACGTACACAGTTGTTTTATCTTTAGTATATTCCATTTGTCAATTTGTGCTTCCTCTGTGAGTGTGACCTCCCCTATTTCCAGGAGTCTACACAATCCCTGTTTCAAGGTTCTTTGTTTTGTCTCAATAACCTCATTGATGGGTCTAATAATTGGAGGGTGTGATGCGCAGGTTTGTTATGCCAACATGGCCACAGAAGATTGGTGGGTCTGCTGTGACCACCCGACCAATGAATACACGGGATGAATTGAGGGGCAGAGATAGAAAGGGCTCAGCAAGTCCCACCCTCTCTCTCTCTTGCTTTCAGATCTTCGGACCAGACAGCTGCTTTGATCATCCTGTGCCTCAACCTCCAAGCAACACTACCCTTGGGACACCTACTGGTGGACTGTGGAGCTGTGAGTTGAGGTTCCTTCAAGCCCTACTTCGCCACGCTCCTGGGATATACATCTCTTGAGCTGGGGACTGTTGGACTCTGTCTCCTGGCTGACTGTTGGCAACCTGCTTGGCTGTTTGATGCCTGTGACCAGATAGCCTGAATTGCTCTACAGAGGACTACTGAGTGGCCCTCAAGACTTGAAGGACTGCCAGTCTTCTAGCTGTCTCATGCAAGTGATTTGCACCGAGCAATTTGTACTGCTTTATAGATTACTTAACTGTTTCTTATCTTATATACTCCTCTTTCTATATAAATATATAAAGAGAATTACTAGTGTCCTGGTTTTATTTCTCTAGAGAACCCTCTCTGACACAAGTGGTACCAGGAGTGCTTCTAGAGAAATAAAATCATAAATATGGGTTTCTTTGATTGGTTCTCCAATCTGACTAGTCTTAAGAGCACTGATGATGCTAATTCTAGATCAAAAGTCATGGGTAATTCTGCCACTCCTACTACTCCATGGTGTGAAATAGCAAAGCTGATAACTAAAGTAGAAGCACCATTGGATGGGGTGCTGGTTGAAGGAGAGGCACTGGGAGATCCTATACTTGATATTTTCCAGCAATTTTGTCATGACGCCAAGTATAGGGAAGCTGGTTGGCTGGTCCTCCTTACAATGGACTACGTGATTAAGGAGATGGATTGCCTTAGGGCCTCAGAAGCACGCCTTATGTGTGGACTCACAGACATGAAGGGTTCTGTCTGCGCTACAAAGGAGAGCCTTCTTGCCTGTAGTAAAAGAAGCGATATTGCTGAGAACCAGGTTCAAAGTCTCATTATGCGAGTGGCTGAATTACAATGTCAGCTGAATGGCAGATCTAGAGCAGTGTCGGAAAACAAAGTGAGGGCATTGACAGGAAAAATTGGGACCCTGACATGGGATGGGAATATATGGGCTGATGATCCAGAAGAGGAGGATATTATGCGACCACTAAAAGCAATTGAACTAGCCCAGTCAATAGATGCACCCCTCCCAGCTGAAGATAGTAATGCACTATCAACAAAACAACCCACACCTGAGCAGATCAACCAACCTACTCAAGGTGAAACACTAGGTGGGGTTGCATATTTACCATTGCCTGAAGGAGAGGCTTTATAAGATAGTGTTGAGAACACCCAGGAAACACCCTCACCATTGATAGTTTCTGTTAGACCTGTAACTAAAATTAAGGTAAGGAAAGCTCCTAAGGGTGAGGCCGAAGTGATTACTCAAGAAGTATGCTATATTCACAAAGAGCTTTCAAATACATACAAGCAAAAGCCTGGGAGTATCCCTGGGAATGGTTACTGAGGGTGTGGGATAGTGGTGCAATGTAATATTAGATCAGTCTGAGTTTCTGGATATGGGACCCCTAAGCACAGACTCTTCTTTCAATGTCTCAGCGAGAGAGGCTAAGAGAGGTTCCAACTCCTTATTTGGCTTGTTCACTGAGGCATGGGCTGCCAGGTGGCCTAGATTGGACCAACTTGAGGTGCCTGACCTAAACTTGGTACACTGTAGAAGAAGGCATACAAAAGCTGAGGGAAATTGGTATGGTGGAATGGCTCTATCAGGATACTCCCATAGACCCCAAAAGTGGGTATCCTGAGGACATATTCTTCACTACAACCATAATTAATACGTTTGTGAGGTGGGCCCCAGCATCTTTGAAAACTCCTATAATCTCTATGCTGTGTGCACCAGGATTAACTGTGGGAACTGCCTTATGTAAACTCCGAATTTGCCCACGTTGGGGCTGATTGGACTCCTTGGTGAAAGAGGGCAAGTGTCAGCACTGAATCAGTAGAGACAGGGTGTACGTGGTTATAATAGACAATAAGGCTTTTGTAGTAATCAAAGCAGCCTGTCTTGTGTGGGATTATAGCATTGGCTACTTAGTCATGGTGTCCCCAGGAGTGAAATACATGGGAAACCCACTCAATATTTATGTGACCTATACAGGCAGAAGAATGCTTGATCAGGTGAACAGAGGGATAGGCAGTCACGATCACTCAACCAATTCCCAGACCTGAGCTAGTTTACAGACCCACAACCACTTGAATGAGGGGAAGGCCGGGTCCCTTGGAAGAAGGACCCTGCTACATCACCAAAAGTTTATACTGTTAGTCTTCCTTCTAGCCTTCCCCAAAGGGACCTGCAGCCTTTCTCAAGAGTGACTGTCCATTGGGGGAAAGAAAATAATAAAACTTTTTGTGTATTACTTGACACTGACTGAACTGACACTAATTCCAGGAGACCCAAAGTGCTTCAAAGGCCTGCCTGTCAGAGTGGGGGCTTATGGAGGTCAAGTTATAAAAGGAGTTTTAGCTCAGGTACACCTCACTGTGGATCTGGTAGGTCCCCGAACCCATCCTGTGGCTATTTCCCCAGTTCCAGAATGCATCACTGGAATAGACATATTTAGGAAGTGGCAAACCCCCCCCCCCCATATTGGATTCCTGAAATGTGAAGTAAGGGCTATCATAGTGGCAAAGGTCAAGTGGAAACCATTAGAATTGTCATTGCCTAAGAAAATAGTAAACCAAAAGCAAGACCACATTCCTGGAGGAATTGCAGAGATCAGTGCCACCAAGAAAGACTTCAAAGATGCAGGCATGGTGATTCCTACCACATCTCCATTTAACTCACCCACTTGGCTTATAAAGAAGACGGATCCTGGAGAATGACAGTTGATTATCACAAGCTTAACCAGGTGGTAACTCCAATGTGGTCTCATTGCTTGAACAAATTAATATTTCTCCTGGTACTTGGTATGCGCCTACTGATCAGGCCAATGCCTTCTTCTCGATACCAATCTCAAAGGATCACCAAAAGCAGTTTGCCTTCAGCTGTCAGGGGCAGCAATACACTTTCACAACTCTCCCCCAGCGGTATATCAACTCTTCTGCCCTGTGCCATAGGGACAAAGGGCAAAGGGACCTCGATAGCATGTGTATTCCACAAAAGGTCACACTAGTCCATTATATCGATGACATTATACTGACTGGACCCATAAGGAGGATGTATCAAAAACTTTAGATTCATTAGTAGAGCATCTGCATACAAAAGGTTCGGAAATTAACCCACCAAAGATTCAAGCACTCTCCACCTCGGTAAAATTTCTAGGGGTCCAGTGCAGTGGAGCATGTCGAGATATCCCCACTAAAGTGAAGAACAAGCTATTGTATCTGGCTCCCCCAACAAGGAAACAGGATGCACAATGCCTAGTGGGCCTTTTCTAATTTTGGAGGAAACATATCACTTGGGTGTTCTAGTTTGCCCTATTTATCAGGTGACATGAAAGGCTTCCAATTTTGAGTGAGGCCTATAACAAGAAAAGGCTCTGCAACAGGTTCAGGCTGCCATACAAGCTGCTTTGCCACTGGGACCATATGACCCAGCTGACCCAATGGTGCTAGAAGTGTCTGTTGTTGATAAAGATGCAGTGTGAAGTCCTCGGCAGACCCCTATTGGTGAATCACAGCGTTGACCATTGGGATTTTGGAGTAAAATCCTGCCATCTTCTGCAGACAACTACTCCCCCTTTGGAAAACAGCTGTTGGCCTTTTACTGGGCCTTGGTGGAGACTGAATTCCTCACCTTGGGCCACTAAGTCACCATGAGGCCTGAACTACCCATCATGAACTGAGTTTTGTCTGACCCAGACAGCCATAAAGTTGGATGTGTGCAGCAACACTCCATTGTTAAATGGAAGTGGTACATATGAGATCAGGCCAGAGCAGGACCTGAAGGTACAAGTAAGCTGCATGAAGAAGTGGCCCAAATGCCCACAGTCCCCACTCCAGTCACATTACCTTCTTTTTCCGAATCTGTACCTATGGCCTCCTGGGGAGTTCCTTATGATAATTTAACTGAAGAACAGAAAAATCACGCTTGTTTCACAGATAGCTCTCTACGATATGCAGGTGCCACTCGTTAAGTGGACAGCAGCAGCACTACTGCCCATTTCTGGGATCTCCTTGAAAGATAATGGTGAAGGAAAATTTTCCCAATGGGCAGAACTTTGAGCAGTGCACCTGGCCATTCAATTCACCTACAAGGAAAATTGACCAGATGTGAAACTGTATATTGATTCATGGGCTGTGGCTAATGGCTTGGTTGGATGGTCAGAGACTTGGAAGGAACATGAGTTGAAGACTGGTGACAAGGAGGTGTGGGGAAGAGGTATGTGGATGGATCTCTCTAAATTGGCCTAAAAATAAAGGTAATCTTGTCTCCTGTGAATGCTCACCAAAGGATTACCTCTGAAGAGGAGAACTTTAACATTCAAGTGGATAAGATGACACACACTGTGGAGTCCGGCCCTCCTCTTTCCTTGCCACTCCTGTTCTTGCCCAATGGGCACATGAACAAAGTGGACATGGTGGCAGGGATGGAGGTTATGCATGGGCACAGCAACATGGACTTCCACTCACCAAGCTGACTTGGCCACAGCCACTTCTGAGTGCCCTATTTGCCAGCAGCAGAAACCAACGTTAAGTCCAAGTTACAGAACCATTCCTCGGGGAGATCATCCAGCATCTTGGTGGCAAGTTGATTATATCAGACCACTCCCATCCTGGAGGGGGCAGCATTTTGTTGTGACTGGGATACACACCTATTCTGGATATAGATTTGCCTTCTCTGCACACAATGCTTCTGCCCAAACCACCATTCATGGACTTACTGAATGCCTCATCCACCAGCATGGCATCGCACATAGCATTGTTTCAGATCAAGGAACTCACTTTACAGCAAATTCAGTGCGGCAATGGGTCCATGCCCATGGAATCCACTGGTCATATCATGTTCCTCATCATCCTGAAGCAGCTGGCTTCATAGAACAATGGAATGGGCCCCTGAAGACACAACTATGATGTAACTATGTGGCAACAACTTGCGAGGCTGGGGCAGTGTTCTCCAGGAAGCTGTATAAACTTTAAACCAGCAGCCAATATATGGTGCTGTGTCTCCAATAGTCAGGATTCATGGGTCCAGGAAGCAAGGAGTGGAAACTGGAGTGGCAACACTCACTATTACTCCTATTGATCCTCTTCAACATTTTTGCTTCCTGGCCCAGCAAACCTATGTTCTTCGGGACTGGAGGTCCTGGTTCTGAAGGAAGGAACTCTCCCACCTGGAAGCACAGCACAGATTCCCTGAACTGGCAGCTGAGAATGCCCCCTGACCACTTTGGACTTCTCATGCCATTGGATGAACGGATCAGGAAGGGTGTTACTGTACTAAGTGGTGTGATTGACCCAGATTATCAAGAAGAAATTGGACTGGTGTTACATAATGGGGGTAAAGAGAAATATGTCTGGAATCCAGGAGATCCCATAGGCCAACTCTTAATGTTACCATGCCCTGTGATAAAAGTAAATGGTAAATTACAGCAACCCCATCATGACAGCACATCTAATGACCTAGACCCCTCAGGAATGAAGGTCTGGGTCACCCCACCAGGCAAAACACCACAACCAGCTGAAGTGATTGCTGAGAGCAAATGTAATACAGAATTGATTGTAGAAGAAGGTAGTTCTATCTACCAATTATGACCACGTGATCAATTACAGAAGCGAGGTTTGTGATTATTCATGTACTTTCTCTTTATGAGCTTATTGAATCTTTTCTTTGCTCATGTATGATATATCAGCTACAATTGGACTCAGTGTGTTCTCATTTATATGTATGATAGATGTTTGATGTTAAGAATAAGTTTGATTTCATCAATGCCTGGAAATTTTGTAAGGGTAAAGAATTGTGTACAGGTGCCATGTTGGCAAGAGGTGGATTGCGATGGGCAGGTTTGTTATACCAACATGGCCACAGAAGTTTGGTGGGTCTGCTGTGACGGCACGACCAATGAATAAACGGGATGAATTGAAGGGCAGAGATAGAAAGGGCTCAGCAAGTCTCTCTCTCTCTCTCTCTCTCTCTCTCGCTTTCAGATCTTTGGACCTGACTGCTGCTTTGTTCATCCTGTGCCTCGACCTCCAAGCAACACTACCCTTGGGACAACTACTGGTGGACTGTGGAGCTGTGAGTTGAGGTTTCTTCAAGCCCTACTTCACCATGCTCCTGGGATATACATCTCTTGAGCTGGGACTGTTGGACTCTCTCATCTGGCTGACTGTTGGCGACCAGCTTTGCTGTTTGCTGCCTGTGACCAGATAGACTGAATTGCTCTACAGAGGACTACTCAGCAGCCTTCAAGATTGAAGGACTGCCAGTCTTCTAGCTGTCTCATGCAAGTGATTTGCACCGAGCAATTTGTACTGCTTTATAGATTACTCAACTGTTTCTTTCTTATCTTATATACTCCTTTCTATATAAATATATAGAGAATTACTAGTGTCCTGGTTTTATTTCTCTAGAGAACCCTCTTTGACACAGGGGATTTACCTTGAAGTCTGTGAGCCACCTTGACTTAGTTCTTCTGCATATAGCCATGTAAGTGTCTTGCTTCATTTTTCTCCAGGTAGACCCATTTTTTCCAGCACCACTGTAAAAGAGGGCATCCACCTCCCATTGATAGATTTTGGGTCCTTACCAAAGATCAGTTGTCTATAGGCTGATGGATTTATTTCTGGACTTTCAGTTTGTGTTAGTGTAGGTTGCACAAGAGAAAAAAATTCATAACATATATATGTGTATAAGAGAGACATTTCTATAAAGGGTAATTTTACATTAAGAAAACATAACAGCCCAGTTCAGATCAAGTCCTTAAGTCCAATATAACCCATATGCCTAGTAACAATGGATAGAATCCTCTTCTGACTCATGAAACATATGCAATGATGCAAATGCAGGAACATCACAGTCAGCATGTGGGAATTCTTTTAAATCCAGTGGTGTTGTAAGCATCTCAGTGTTGGCAGGGATCTACGTGCTCTTTCTCCAGCATCCAAGGTTGTGTCAGGGGAGGTCCATATGTCTTCTTCTCAGGATGTCTCACCAGGAGTCAGCCTAGTCAGTTGAGCATTTATAAGGGAGTGAGCAGAGAGAGAAATCTTCTCTCTCCAAAGGGGAAAAACCAGATTTCTCAGTAGAAAGTCATGCTCACACAGAAATCTCATTGGCTATTATCTTTTTAACAGACTAGACTCCATCCCTTCACTCTTAACACTCTTAAGTCCCAAATTGACACCAGATTATGTAACTACCACAATGTTCCTTTCCATTTGTCTGAGTGTCTGTCCCATGCAGTTTTGACCACTGTGGCAGTATAATATGTGTTGAATTCAGGTGTAGCAAGCCCTTCAACATTGTCTTTCTTCTTGAGGATTTCTCTGCTAGTTACAAACTTCTTTCCTTTCCATATGAAGTTGGTAGTCAGTTCTACCAATTCTTTGAAAAAAGATGCTGGTACTTGTGCCAGGAAAGCATTAAACCTGTATAGTGCCTTGGGAGGTTGCATTTGGTTTCTTATAATAGTTTTCTGTAGTTTTCCTCATACAGATGCTTTGTTTTATAGGTAAGGTATATTCCCTTGTGCTCTCAATTTGTGCTTGGCTATTTTGAAGAGTACTACCTGTCTTGATCTCTTATGTCATGATCTTATTCAATGTATATAGCAATCCAATAGATTTCTGTTTGTTGATCTTGTATCCTGCCACTCTACCACATTCCTCACCCACTTTTTTATTTATCATGGTGCTTGGGGGTTTTCAATATATAGAATCGTATCATCTGCAAATAACAATAATTTCACCTCTTCTTTCCTCAGATGTATACATTTAATGCCCTTCCTTGGCCTTATGTGGTTAGCTAAGACCTTCTGTATGATGTTGGATAAAAGAGGGTCAAGGGGCATTCTTGTTTGGTTCCCTTTTATCAGTGGTACTGTTTTCTTCTTTTCCCCATTGACTATCATGCTGGCTATTGGTTTTGCATACATTGCTTATATTATATTGAGAAATTTTGTTTCCATTCCTGTCTTCTTGTGTGTATTAATAAGTAATGGGCGTTGAATGATGTCAAATGTTTTATTATCATGTGGTTCTCGTCCTTTTTCTTGTCAATGTCATGGGAAATGCTGTTGAACTTTTGGATGTTGAACTATCCCTACATTCCTGGAATGAATCCCACTTGGTCATGATATACTTTTATGTCATTTTATGTACTTTTGTATGCCTTTTTAAAATTAACTATTTATTGTGATTGGTGTAAAAGTTTGCAGAACAAATTCATTTCCAATTTAATAATTCATCTGTCTTCTGGTTCATGACATCATTTGCATTGCAAGCCCACCAGGTAAGAGCACTTATCCCATATCTTCCCTGGGTTTCCTTATCTTTCTTTCCCATACTTTTTTGTATTTTATTGGTCAACATTTTGTTAAGGATTTTTGCACTGATGTTCACTGGTGGTACCTGTCTGTAGTTCTCTACTTTTGTAGGATCTTTGTCTTCCCTAGATATCAGCTTTATACTTCATTCATAGAAGAAATTTGGGTGTTTGCCCTCCTTTCCTATACTCTGGAAGAGTTTGTGTAGGATAGGTGTCAAAGTCATCTGTCCTAGAGTGTTTTTTTAGCTGGTAATCCCTTGAGATCCTTATCTATTTCTTCTATTGCTATGTGTCTATAGAGTTCTTCATATCCTTCTGGGATAAGCCAGGGAGGGATTGTTTTTCCAAAGATTTGTCCAAGTCTTCCATGTTGTTAAATTCATTGGATTACAGACATTCATAGCACTGTGTGATTAGCCTTCTAGTTTAATTAAAGTCCTCTGTAAATTTTCCTGTTTCATTCCTCAACCTGCCTATAACTGTATGCTCCTTCCTGCCTTTGGTTAGGTATGACAATAGTCTGTTGATTCTGTTAATACTTTCAAAGAATCAGTTTGTTGGTTTTTTTTGCTACATTGATTTTTTTGGTATTTTTCTTATTTTTCCACTGATTTATCCCCACCCTATGCTTTATTATTTCTTACCTTTTACTCTTAGTGGGATTATTTTGTTGACTGTTATAATTGCTGGAGGTTTTGTGACAGATTATAAATCATAAGTCTCTCTTCCTTCTTCAGGTATGCATGTATTGTATTAAATGTCCTCTGATCATTGTTTCTGCTATATCCCAAAAGTGTGGATATGCTATGTTTTCATTGTCATTGGTTTCTAAAATCTTCCTAATTTAATTTCTGCTCTGGGGCAGTCCCCACTCATTTTGTAGAGGAGAGTTTGCTCTTGCTTTATTGATCATGCTCTTGTCGATTTCCATCTTTAAGGCGTAATGGTCTGAGAGGGAAGTCTGAATGACCTCTATGTATTTGAGTTTATCCAGGTTCAACTTGTGCCCTAGCATATAGTCTGTTTTCAGATATGTTCCATGTATTCTTGAAAATAATGTGAATATTTTTGCATTTGAGTGAAGACCTCTAAGAATTTCTATCAGGTTGAGTCAACAAAAGAATGTTGTTCTGTCAACTCCTTGCTGACTTTCTTTCAAAGTGATCTATCATCCTCAGTGAGTGGTGTATGAAAGTCATCTATGTCTGTTGAGTCTGTGATTTCTTTTTTCATCTTTTGGAGAATTCCATTGATAAATTTTGCAAATTGCTCACTGGTTGCATATATACTTATTACGATCACTGGTTTTTGGTTAACTGATATTTGGAACATTATATAATGTCCATCCTTATCTTTTGTTATGGTTTGCATCCTGAGTTCAATTTGTTAGAAATTAGTATTGTAAACCTTGCTTCTTTTAAGTTGCAGTTTGGTTGGTGTATTGTTCAACAATCTTTCATTCTCAGTCTATTTTTGTCTGCAAGCTTAATATGTGTCTCTGCAGACAACAAATTGATGGATTATATTTTCTAAGCCAGTCTAAAAGCCAATGCTATTTTAAAGGGTAAATTCAGACCATTGCATTCTTATCATGTTATGCCTTTTATGTTGGGGTTTTTTCCCTCCCTCTGTATCAGTGTGCTGTGTATGTTTGAGGGCTTCATTCTTACCTTCTTTTGACAATTGAGGCAATGTTAATTTGGGGTCGTTTTTGATTTGGGTGGTGACCTTTAGATGAAGTTTCTCTATAAGGTGGACTCCTATTTGTGCTCAGTGAATGTTCATCTTCTGGCCATGGTGAGTTGGAAAAAAATTTTCCAGAGTGGGATGTCCTTTGGCCCATAGTTTAGTTTTTCCTGGTGTGGGAAAACTCATCATTCTCCATCTGTCTTCAGTGGTACTTGTGCAGCATAGTGGATTTTTGGATTGGCTTTCTTCTGTTTCAATTTCAGAAAATATTACTCCACTCTCTCTTCTTACTCATGGTATCTGCTGATACATCTTAATATATTCTTATCTGAGTACCTTTATATGTGACGGCCCTTTTTTGTCTAGCTGCTCTTATGATTTTCTCCTTTTCCTAAAGTTGGATAATTTAACTATTATGTGCTTTAGTAAATTTTTCCTAGGGTTTAGTTTACTTGATGTCTTCTCTACTGCTTGTGTGATTGTCTTATTCCCATTTATTTAGGTGGGGAAATATTCTTCCAGGAATTCCCTCACTGCTTTTTTTTTCACTTCTTCACTGTGTTTTATTCTAGCATCCCAATTATTTGAATATTGTTCCTCTCCATAGCATTGGTCATTGTTCTGAATAATTTAACTATTATGTATATTAATGAATTCATCCATGAGTTTAGTCTAATTGGTCTCTTCTCTGCTTACTGTATGACTGTCTGATTCTCATGCATTAAGATATGGAAGATTTTTTTAATCTTTTTTAATCATTTAAAGAAAACATTTTATTGGGAACTCTTA
This sequence comes from Nesogale talazaci, assembly GCA_004026705.1. Classification (NCBI taxonomy): domain Eukaryota; kingdom Metazoa; phylum Chordata; class Mammalia; order Afrosoricida; family Tenrecidae; genus Nesogale; species Nesogale talazaci. Next base: position 183,971 of record PVJH01001343.1, on the reverse strand, counting down.
CAGTTCATCAAAATCTATACTTACATCCATTCTGCCAAGCACTATGTACATATCATCATTTTCATTTTTTTTAACTTGAGCCCTTGGCATCAACTAATCCTCCCTTCTTTCCTTATGAACCCTTGATAATTTATATATATTTTTTCATGTCTTAACACTGACTGCAGTGTCCCTACACTCACTTTTCTAATTTTCTTTCCCCTGGGAGGACTTATATTTCAGTCATGAAATTCTCCCCCCATTCTCCCCCACCTTCCCTTCCCTTCCCAGTATCATTACGCTCATTATTGGTCTTGAGGAGTTTATCTGTCTTTGATTCTCTGTGTTGCAAGCTCTTATTTATACCAGCATACATTCTCTGGTCTAACTGGATTTCTAAAGTAGAATTAGATCATGGTAGTCAGGTGGAAAGCATTAAAAAACTAGAGGAAAGTTGTACATTTCATTGTTGCTATACTGTATTCTTACTGGCTTGCCTCTTCCTTGTAACCCTTCTGTAAGTGGTTGTCCTATTGTCTACAGGTGGGCTTTGTGTCTCCCCTCTGCCCTCTCCCTCATTCACATTGATATGACTTTGTTCTGAGTCTTTGATGACTGTTAACTGATCCCATTGACACCTTATAATCACACAGGCTGATGTGCTTCTTGCATGTGGACTTTGTTGTCTCTCAGCTATATGGCTGCTTGTTTGTCTTCAAGCTCTTAAGATTCCAGATGCTATATATTTTGATATTAGCATCTTCACCAATTTTTTTATTCAGCAATTTTTTGGGGATGGTGAGCAAAGCAGAATGCTTTGTTATTAGAACAAAGTGTTCTTGCATTGAGGAAGTACGTGAATAAAGGTCCAATGCTCATCTGCTGCCTTAATGCTTAACATACAAAGATATTTATATACATTTTTTACTCTATGCTTATATAGAAATATATTTATATATACATGCCTTTATTTAGACCTCAGTAATTTTCTTTTGTTCCTAGTTCTACTTTCTATTTCTTTTAGCTTTTTTCTTTTACAACTATCAAGTCTGGCCTTCATTCAGGTTTCAGTAATTCCTTTGGACTACATTGTTTATTTCACCTATCTTTTCTAGATAGACATGCAGAGATAATAGCACAAAAATAAGACAAAGCAAAAGAAAAAAAACAAAGAAAATAAAACAACAAAACGCCACCAACAGAAGAAAAGTTCCAGGTCTGTTGGTTGAAATTTTATGGGTGTTTTCCAGTTGAGTCTGATGGGGTGTCATGCCCTGACCTCCAAATCTATTTTTGACATTACTCTGAGACTTCATTGCTTTGCTCACCTTGCTGCTTTGTAACAAGTCTTTAGTGTTTTGTCCCAGTGTGGTGGTGTTAGATCAGCAGCATTCTCACACTGTCTCCAGTGTTATTTTGAGAAATTCTCTTCCAGGAAGTCCCTTGCTACTTTTGTTGACAACTTCTTTATTGTGTCTTGTTCTGGTATCCCAATTATTTTAATACTGTTACTCTTCATCGCATCAGGTTATTATCTTCCTGTTGTCTTCAGCTTCTGTTTTCTGTATATACTTGAGTATAAGGCAATCCAGGCGCTGAACCCCGGTGGCATAGGGATTGAGTGTGTGACTGCGGCTCACAAGGCTGGCAGTTCAAATTCAGCAGCAGCACTCCAAGAGCAAGGCTGGGTCTCCCACTGCCACCAGAAAGCAGTGATGCCAAAAAAAAAAAAATGTCGATCCAAATATCAGCTAAGGCACTTATTTTTACCTCAAAAACTGCATTAAAATGTGCTGGAGAGCTGAGCCCTGGTGCATAAGTGGTTGAGTGTGCGACTGCAGCCCGGGGGCTTGGTGGTTCAAATCCAGCGGCACCTCTCAGGGACGGCACTGGGTAGTACCCACCACCACCAGAGGCAGTGATGCCCCCCCAAAAAAATGTGCTGGAAAACTCAGCCTATATATGAATATATGTGGTGTCTTGTTTACCTCCTGGTTTGACTATCTTTCCTGTTTGTTGAAGTCTACCTGGTTGTCCTTGAAATTGCTGGACAGTTCTCTGTTTCTTCTAGTCTGTTGTTGAAGTTTATTATTTTGTTCTTTGCTCCTGTTACCGCACACTTTAACTTGCAAAATTTTCTTTGGTACCTGAACTTTATCTCATCTAGCATTTCAACCTCTTTCTCTACTGATTCTCTCATATCCTGCATGAGTTCAAGCAGCATTCTAAAGTTTTCTTTTTCTGTCAGATCAATGTCACTTCTATGAATCTTGTTAGATTCAAAATGTCTTCTGACATTGAATTTTATTTCTCTTGTTTTCTTACTAAAGTTGTTGAGGCAGTTTGCTATCTGTGTATCATTTTGAAGATGCTTAGTGCCATCTTCACGGTTGTTAATAAACCCTAAGCTTTCTCTCTGTGAGTCTAATAAGGATGATTCTGGAGATTACATTTGACCACTGTGCTGGAGGTTCTTGTTGCTGTTTTATTTCATTGGGTTTTCACCCTCCCTTTAGTCAACTTGGATTTACTTTTTTTTTTGGAGGGCAATTTGGTTGGCTCTCCCTAGCAATGCAGATCAGATGAATATGAACAGCAAGGGTAATGTTCAGATCAATCAGGGAAATTGCTATGACAGCATGGTGGATAGTGGCAGTGAGAGGCCTCAGAGGGTGGGTTGAGACTGGCAGCTGTAGGCAGACTCATGGCCAGGGTAGGCAGGAAGTGTAGTCATGATTTTGGTCTATTTGGTCAGGGGAGCTGCATACTTGGATTGTTCTAGTGAGGGGCTGATGGTTGTGTGGAGGCAGGATCTCAGGTATGGGTTGGGTCTGCAAGGGAGCTGTGGGACTTGGGCTAACTGGTGTTGAGGCCACAGTTTATTAGGGCCTGGGCTACAGGGCCAGGGTTGCCAATGAGGGAGTTGCAGATCTCAGGTGGGTCTACAGGTGCTATGAACTGGGGCCAAGTTGACTGAGGGGACCTTGTGGACCTGGGTTGGTCAACAGGGTTCCATGGTCCTAGAGGGTGCTCCCTCATTGCCTCATGGATTTAAAGTTGACTAGTCAGGTAGTCACGGATTCAGGCCCAGGATGGTGGGAGTGAAGGGGTATGGGTCTTGGTAGAGCTGGTTGGGAGATGCTAAGGGACTAAAAGGATCCCACAGAAGAGCTGTGGATAATGGGATGGTCCAAAGGGGTGACAGCAGACAGGTAGTACTCAAGTTCTACCCAGGCATCAGGAAGTATATTCAGACAATGCAGAGGGATCCAGCCATGGTGTTAAGAATCACAGAAAGACACCTTGCAAGTTCATAGAGTTATCAGCTCCTGCTGTGGAAGTGTCTGCATGGTTGGCAGTCTCAGGCCATGGTTGGAAGGTAAGTGAGGCTTACCTTACATGGCTTCCTGAGACACAACTGGTGGATTTTTCCAGCTTCTGCAGGTAAAGTCATGGGCAGATTGTGTTGGGTGAACCATCCACAAAGGAAATTGCTGTGGAAATATGGCAGGCAGGGACTGCCACAGCTGTTAGAGCCACAACTGCCAGAACCACAGACAAACAGCAGAAGTGTACCTGGCACAACAACTGAAGCCACCACTGGGTGGGAAGAAGGGAACTGGTCTGAGCTGGGAATGCCATTGATGGACTCTTTGCAGCTTCTGACCATGTTACAGAAAGCCTCACCAGAGGGTGCTGAGTTCAGCAGAAAAAGCTCTGTGTGGACAGCAATGATGTAAGGACCCAACTCTGGTTGCAAGAGCTTCAGCATGACAGCTGAAGGCCTCTGGGTGCAGCAGTCAGGCCATAGGGAAGCAACCATTGTGTGTTGGCCCTGGGACCAAACTGGAGAACTCTAGGTCTTTGAAGTTTGTATTGGTGGGGGGTGGGGAGTGCCTCCTAGGTCAGAAAGAGCTCCTCTGGTTGCCATAAGGGTTAATTATTGATTTTAATCCCCAAACTCACCGATCACCATGGAGCTTGCAAAGCAACATGTTTACCTGAGTATGATCTTGCTGGAAGTCCCTCCACCATTAGATTTCTTGACTGTTATGTGTAAGGGTATTGGTCATGGATTTAAAGACAATTGTATCTGTGCAAAGATTAATCTTTCTTCATTTATAATGATGTTAGTTATTAGTGCTTAGGTAAGGAGTTTTATTTTCTTTATATTATGTTATTTTCCATATGAAATCTCTTATTTTTATCATAAATGTTTCACTTTTAACAAGGAAGGGTGTTCCCTTTGTAAGTGGTTATACTACTCAAGGTTGTATGTTGGCTTTAATGGATTTCTTCTAATTTTGTCTAACTTACATGTGAGGAGTTGATGGTATCCTTCTCAGCCAGCTTCTGGCTTCTTTTCTGACAGATGATACTGAGTTTCCATGGTCTCATTTCACAGACTTGTTTTAATCCTGTGTATTTCATGCAGGCTACTGCCATGAATATCCTTGTTAATTTGTTGGGCATAAATTTATATGCAATGTGTTATCTATGTCAAAATTATATCCTATACTATCCAGTGTCCTTTCAAGACCATATTTTCCTGATACTAGACATTTATCTTTGTTTACCACTTTCATATTCTAATCAACAGTAATTATCAAGTATCAATGCATGCCTGAATGACTTAGCCTGCAAATATTGATACAAATCATCACTTTTCTCAATTTTGGTATTAGTGATTCATGAATAAGTTTGAATGACAACTGTATTAACTAGTTTTACTTGAAGGTATACAGATATTATCCTCTCATTTGCACAGCAGTACAGAACATGAATTGTTCTTCGTGATGAATGTGAGGCCATAGATAGTTTCAAAATGGCCAGTACCCATCCATTTCAGCTTCATAAAACCTAGGATAAAAATTTCTATGATATTTTGATGATTTATTATTTTTATAAATTCATATTTCATATATTGCACATTCTGAGTTTGCACGGGAGACTTGCGTCTGTTTATCCTCAGTTTGAGCAGTGTCACATTGGCAATGGAGGTTGACGGAGGTTGCTTCACTCATGCTATAAAAGTCAACTCTAAGTTGAGGACCCAACTCTTTCCCAGGCATCTTTTGAAAGGTGTACCGCGTATGTAATATATTATTTGATTTCTTATTTTCTGATTTACTTGCATTAAACTATTTTATTTCAATACAAATTAGCAAGTGTAATTTGAGGGAGTAAGTAAATCATTAAATATAAAAGCAAATACCACCACACCTGTAAGTTAGCATTCAAAAATAATATATTTGTATAAACCCTAGTTTTATAGTATTAAGTATCTAGAAACAGAAAATACACTGTTTAATTGGTTTGGCATCAAGTTATTCTTCAAACCTTTTTCTATATTTTGTTAATTTTTAATTGTAAACCCTCAAATGCATCTGTCCCAGTGTCTTTGGAGAAGAACATACACTAACTCTATGTTTAGTTGATCACTAGCAAACATCATCCCTGATAAATCTGGTTACAATGATACCCTTATTGTTTGGGCATTTTTAAAGGACAGCACAATCAGAACACATTGCTTTTCATCTTTCCCTCCTATAATTTTCTTTGGCAGAGGTCTGGTAAAAAATGCTCAATTTTTTCTTTTCCAATTATAACTCTTCAAAGGATAGAAAATGACACTTGGAGCCCTCGTTTCATAGCAAATGCTTCCATGACCACAGCGGCTCCAGTGTTTGAAGTTTCTTCCGCCCAGCTCTTGATGCGACAGCCCTCTTCATAGCAATATTAGCTATTTCAGCTCCATTTTCTGCAGTTTTGGTGGAGAGTGTGAGGGAAAGCCTTTCATGTAGGACTTTGCTACCATGACTGAAAGGTAAAAATAAGTTGGCTTTATCAGATCATGGTGCATATATGCAACTTCAACCCCCTTGCTTAGTATGCAATAAGGGCCCTCCTTGGGTTTTTCTATTGTCCACACCAGTTAAAGGAGATTAGAATTCAATACAACTAATTTAAGGGACAATCACTTAATGGTGCTTCGGTTGAATTAGCTGCACACATAAAACCCAGATTCAAACCCCAATATTCCCAATAACACACTAGCTATAAATCTAGTCAGAAATGACTGAAAATCCACTGAAAATATATTGCTATAATTGCTATATGTTACTTAATTTCTCCATAATAAAAAGAGGAAAATAAAGCATACTTTTAAGAAAGCATAATTATTTTTAAATTAAAGAGCAAACAGTATACATTAAATATACATTATCTGTAGTGGATGATATTTTTATGTTTCTGAGCTTAGTTATTAAATATTCTCATGGAGTTTTAAAAATCACATCCAACAACTCTATAGCTTCAGTCATATCTTCTTTTTTAAGATAGAGCATACCAGAGCCATAGGCCAGTTCTACCTTTTGTTGAAATTTATGTGGTAATGTCACTAATGTTTTAAATATGTATATTAGTATTCATGGATATGACTAAAGGTATTGAGAGAAATCAATAAAAACTATTTGTTTTTCAAGCAAATCTTACTCAAGGTGACCCTGCATATATTAGATTAAATTGTGTTCAGATAAATTGGGTTTAACTTATTATTTTTAGAGCAATACTTTCAATAAGATTCTTCCACAATGGCAGAGGCACTGAATAATATATGACATAATGAAGCAAAGAAAGCATTAAAATAGTAAGTAGGTTGCCTAGTAGTTCCAGACCACAATTCGTTTTTCACACTCAAGGCAAGGGATCCAAAGCAATGTTAAAAATTGCCAAAAAGAAAAAACAAACAAAAAAAACAACAACAAAAAATAAAAATTGCCACCAGTTTTATGGCATTGGGCTGGCAGCCATCTGATTCTTTTCACAGTAGAGAGTTTCAGCCTTAAGTTCTAGGGCAATTGAGTCCTTCTGCTGTGGCCTATGAAGGACACTGTGTAACTCAAAAGAACAGACTGTAATTCTTTAGTAGTTTATGGCACACAGACTGGGTCACCAAAGATTGTATGGTTGCTTGTCAAAAGTGTCCAATCTGGTACTGTTTACCAGGACTATTCTCCCCCTGGATTCTAAAAATAGAGTGCCAGGCTTTCTCCTAAGATGCCTCTAAACAACCTTCCAGTTTTTGTTTAGCAGCCAAATTCTTGAAACATTTGTATAATCCTTAGGTTACAGATGAGAATAAATACATTTAAATAGTATCTGTAGGGGGGTTCTCACAAAAACTTCTATTTCTTTCTAAATGACCTTTTCCTTCATGGGTCTAGTAGGAAAGTGGACGCAGATAACTGATAGGATTCATCTGTAAGTGTGAACAGTCTTCACTGGAATGCCATTTTGTTACACATAAAGTATGTTCTTTTAGAAACAGGCTGGGGGAATTGCAATACCTGAAAGAGCCAAGAGTGGTCCTCTCGATCTCTGTGCAGTGAATGCCCTGGATGCAGTGACATCAGAAAAGCAGCAGCAACAGCACTGGGAACCAGAGCATGAAACAGAGTGGTGGACTGCCTAAGGATGGTGTACGGAAAGCTGAGTGCTTTGGCTAGCTTGAGGAGTGGAATGCTTCCGGGCAGTTGATTGTGGGAACTGTGTTTGTCGGTTCAGAGAGCTTAAATCGAATGCTTCAGGTTGAGGCTTATAGTAGAGTAGTGTGATCTTTAGACATCTATAGCATGACAACTGTAACCTTCCTTAATAAACCTTTTAATCATAGATATTATCTGTGAGTTCTGTGTAGCCACTGCAATGGATAATAGAACCTAGATAGAAACGTAAAGAGTATTAGCTAAGACAGCACAATTCCTTTGCATGAACTGAAGAATAACTTAACCCATGGAGGTGTTAAACTGTTTCACAGTTTGGGAGGCTTTTCTAATTTCCATACTTGAATATATATTTTACTTGGGAGTTCAATAGGGAATGATGGATGTGTAAATAGTTAATGGGGAGAAAAATCTTCTGTTTGATTCTTTTGTTGAAAAAATAAACCAAGTTTGGATATATCACCCCCTCCTCCCAGAAAGGGGTGAATAACAGAAATGTGGATGAAGGGAACAAAGGGCAGTATAAGATATGAAATAATAGCAATGTATAAGTGCTCAAGGATGCAGAGGGTGTACGGTTCGGGTAGGGCAGGTAAAATGAAGGAGCTGATACCAACAACTCCAGTAGAAAAATGTTTGCATATGATGATGGCAACACATGTAGAAATATGCTTAGTACAATTTATTTTATAAGAGATGTAAGAGCCCCCAATGAAAGGATTTTAAAAAATCAACACCCTACACACTGAAAATATTCTTGTATCACAATAAATAAATAGATAAATAACTAAACAAACCAAACTCACTTCCATTAAGTTAATTCTGACTCATAGTGACTCATCTAGGGGACAGACTAGAACTTCCCTTGTGGCTTTCTGAGACTGTAACTTTTTATGAGAATATAAAACTTCATATTTATGTCAAGGATAAGTTTGTAGTTTCTAAGTGCTGACCTGGGGTTAGTATCCAAACACTTAATGCTCTCCACCACTACCAGAAAGCTAAGGATAGCCCAACAAAGATGTGAGAGCTGAGGAAATGAGACTGCTTATTCATGGAACGATAGTACAATTTTTTGTAAGCTAAGGTAATGGGGTACATTTTATAGCACATATCCCAAAAATATACTTTAAAATACCATCACATTTTGCCCAAACCTTTTAGAGATGATATGCTCATTTTAAGAGTTCCTCTTTGAACAGTTGAATCTGCAGCTGCAGTGCAAAAGCAGTGAGTGTGACAGCATTGAGGGTTCGAGAAGGAAGTGTGCTTTCTTTTTCATATGTATAGAGAAGTCGTCTGTGTTTTGAGATGCCGTGTGTGTTGCTAACCGGGTGACCGTTTGCTAAGCTGATAGCATAGGATGGGGCAGTGGGTTCCGAGTTGAGCTGCTATCTTCAGGGTCAGCAGTTGGAAAGCACCAGTAACTACTGGAGAAACATGAAGCACAGTGCTTCTGTAAAGATTCATAGTTTTGTAAACCCAGCAAGGCAGTTATGCTAGGACCGATGGGGCTAATATCAGGAGCACTGGTTATCCAGGTTGTGTTTGGGGCTGCAAACAACAAGGTTACCATTTTCAAATGACCAACTGCTCTTCAGGTTTCATGCCCCCAAGAGTCCTTGTGGTGTAGGACTAGAGATTGCAATCTCAGAAACCCACAGAGTCATCCCTCTCCTGTCCTGTAGAGTTGTTATGGTCAGGGATCGACTTGATGGCATCGAGTTTGGTTTTCAGTGTTTGGATAGAGTCAATATGAGTTGCAACTCATTAGATATCAATGAATCCGTTTGGAAAGAGAGAGTTTTCTCTAGCAGTTGAGAAAATTCTGTATGAATCTATTGGAACTTGATGGATAAACTTTAGCTACATCTCTATCAGGGCAAAAATTCCACACTGGATATATAATTGGGATGGAAACTGTAGCCCAAGACAACATGCTTCTCAATGAGCTTCTGGTTATGGTGTAAGCTGGGTTTGAATTCATATGGTAGCTGGTATTGTCCTGAGGCTGCCAATGAAATATTGACAGGTTTCTATAATTTTATGACTTATGGTATCCTCAGACAACTGGAGGATAGAGTTTTCCTCTGCCACCAGGAGTATATAATGACCTCCTGAATGTCAAATGAATGGTACCAGTAGAAAGGTATGGAGCACCTTGAGTGACTACCTGTCTGAAGTGGAGCAGCACCTAAACCTAATTCTTCATAGCTGACTAGTGGAATGGTAGAGAAACAAAGCAGAGGACTCTTGGAAAATCTGTATTGCTTAATGAAATCTGAGAAATGACAAGGAAATATTAGAGTAGGAAGAGAGTAATCAAACTGCTGTGGAACCTTCCAAGCCAAAGTGCCAGATCAAATCCAATTTCCTGAAATTCTTTGCATAGATCCCTTAAAATAATAAGAAAAACATGTAGTTAAAAAGAAATATATACACACATATTTATCTCCTTATATATATCTCCTATCATAGATGTCCAAAAGTTTTAATTACTCCTTAGCCATTAGGCTAACATCAAGTGTAAAGTGAACATTCAGTACTAGGGTAAACAAGAATGATTCCATTTTTGGTAGAGGCCCAGTCTATGAAAGAGTTTGTTATGCTCTTTGACTTTAGGGTATATTACAATATTGACCTAAATTCTTTTCTCTCTCACTCTTTCACAAATGCAGTTTTTGTTTTGTTTTGGCTACATTAAGCAAGTAAATGAAGTGCTCTCCCGAATGGTTAATAAACCCCATGATCATCCTTTGAGAAAAATCTATCAGGATTACATCTTTGAAATCACACACACACACACACAAAAAAAACCCCCACAATTATCATAATCTTCTGAGCTAATTTTTCTACCTTGAATTTAAGTGGACCAGCAGAGTACTTCAGAAGACACTATCTTTTAATAGTTTATTAACAGATTAGTCACACATCATTCAATTCAATCATATTAAAGAGACTTTTGCAGTCATCATCACAGTTTTAGAACATCTTTTTTGTTCACATGTTATTAGCTCCCCCTTTCCCCCCAACTTCCCCTGACATGTCTCTAAAATACTATTATTTGAGCTATAGATTTACCTGTCCTGGATGTTTTAAAATCAGCGACAATCCTACAAGGTTGATTGCTCTCTAAGTGTCGTCAGCAATCCATCTCTTAGATATAGATATACTTTGCCTGTAGGTCAGTCATCTCATTTTGAAAGCCAAGTTTTGATTGAACACAGGTAAAACCAACCATGTAGATATTGTTTATGTCTGTTTCTGTGTTGCAACAGCAGAGTTACTAGTTTTGGCTGAAATTAAAGGCTTACAAAGCATTTACACACGACTTGAGTCCACTCTTGTCCTAGAAGAATGTGGAAAATGACTATTTTCCAGAAAAACTGCACAATACCTTGACTGAGCACTGTTGCATCCTCTCTCTCCTCAGCTTCAATCAGCTGATTGAAAAATTCATGGAGCCTTCAGACTGTGGAGAGGTAGGGCACAGAAGCAAATTCACATAAAACGTAAGGACTGGCAATGGAATTTTAACAAAACAATGTAGACTAAGCAGAAAGTCTGAATAGAAGGATCTAGACTAATTATTAATAATATGAGGGAAGTTGTAGAAGGGTCATATTACTCAAAATACCTGAGAGAACTATAAAAATCAGTATAAAAGAAAACTTAAGAAAAAAGTAAAACAAGACTTTGTGTCATGAAATGAGACCATGAGCCAGACCATTCAATCTCAAGATGATAATCCACAATGAAGTGGCAGATGTGAAAATTCAGAGCTTTGGAAAAGAAAAAGTAAAATACTAAAAAGCAAATTCCTCTTACTATATTACTATCAAATTACTAAATTAGAAATAGAGAAGCTCAATAAGTACAAGAGAAAGGAGAGATATTGAAAATACTAAAGAAAACCTAATAGGTATAAAACTAAAGATATTTCAGTATGAATTATAGTTATTCTTGAAGAACACAATATATGGCACAGAAATTTTCCTGAAATAAAAATCACAAACTGAATGACTTCATCACAATATAAGAAAGCCTGAAACCTAGAAGCTGGTCTGCAATTTAAGTCATTAAAACTCTCTGACATATAAGTAAATCATTTATTGTGTTAGTCTGGGTAGAGAAACAAAATTCATAAACACTTTATAAGAGAGTTTTATGTAAAGGGCAAATGTACATTAAGAAAGCAACCCAGTGCTATCCAAGCCCATAAATCTGACATTAAACCATATCTGATACTGATCTACAAAGTTCTCCTCAATCTCACAAAACAAATGAAATGAAGCTAAATGTAGGAAGAAAGCTGAATCAGTAAGCACGTTAAGCATCTCAGTGCTGGCAGGAGTCTCTAAGTGGTTTCTTCAGCACCCAGGGCTATATCGGAGGAGGTCTATGTGCCTTCTCCTCAGGGATGTCTCACAAGAAGTGACCCTTGCAAGCTGAGGTAGAGAACTTGTTAAGACTAGTTCAGAGAACAAGAGCCAAGATAGGTGAGGTTTACCAAGCTTTTATCTCTCTGCCCATCAATTAAACCCACATGTGTTCATTGGCCAGCATGGCACAATAAACCTTAACTATCACATTTATAATAGTGAAAAAGACTGAATTTGAATTTTTCCAAAGACAGCTTTCCTGCTGGAAGTCAATAGAGCAACAATTAACATACCCAGGATGCAAAAAAGTAATTTCAAACCAGATTGTCTTTTGAGAATACAAGTGACAAATATATAGTATGAACCATCAGGAATATACAAATTAAAGCATTCATAAATACTCTTAGCAACCATCTTTTCTATAACACACACACAAAGAGAGGAAGAGAGAGAGAGAGAGAGAGAGAGAGAGAGAGAGAGAGAACACAATCTGATGAAATTGAACCTAAACCTAGTAAGAAGCTGAAGTTAAAAGATGAGTGTATTTTGATGCCTCATACCTGCACACAGACTGCTGTGCTTCTTCCATTTGGGCTTTGTTGCTTCTCAACTAGAAGGATGCTTGTTTAACTTCAAGCTTTTAAGACCCCGGACACTATATCTTTTGATAGCTGGCACCATCAGCTCTCTTTACCTTTTTTGCTTCTGCACCCACTTTGTCTTCAGTGACCTTGTCAGGAAGGTGAACATCATGGAATGCCAGTTTAATAGAAAAAAGTGTTCATGCATTTAGGGAGTACATGAGTAGAGGCCCAATATCCACCTTATTACTAAACCTACAAATATATGCACACATATCTATTTCCCCATTAATATATTTATATACTTATAAATATATTTATATATGTGCATGCCTGTATTTAAACTTGTATAAATGCCCTTTGTCTCTTAGTTCTTTCCTCTATTCCTTTTACTTCCCTCTTGTACCATCATGGTCAGTAATTCCTCTCAGTTACAGTGCCCTTAATCAAGCCCAAACCAGACCTCCTACACCCTCCTTGTCCCTGATTTTGGAGCCTTGTTTTCCCTTGTCCATTGGTTTATTACCACCCACTTCCTTTCCCTTGCCTCTTCCTCTCCCATGGCCCTCAGAACCGTTGATCCTATTGTTTTCTCATCCAGATGTTTATCCCATTTATCTTATCAATGCAGAGATAATATGTGCAAAAAACAAGACAGAACAAAGCAAGCTGCAAAAGAAAAAAAAAACAACAACAGTAACAAAACCAAGGACAAACCAAAAAGAGCCTGTAAATAATTCAAGATCTATTTGTTGACCTTTAGGAGTGTTTTCTGGTCAAGTCTGATGGAGTGCCATGCTCTGATCCCAAAGTCTGTTTTTGGTATCCCATGAGGATTAATTGTTCTGTTCCCTTTGCTGCTCTGTTGCACACCCTTAGTGGTTCCCCTCAATGTGATGGGGTCAGACAATGTGCAATTCCTGTATTGTGTCTCCAGTGTTGTCCCTATAGTGCTATGGGTCAGTGAGAGACGCATTGTCATTGGAACTGGTCCTATAGTCCTCTTTGTGTTTTGGCTGTTCTGAGCAGAAATATTGTCCTCAGGGCTTGGTGGGCCATGATGTGCTCCACTCTCTCTTCCTTTCCTTTCATTTGCTCGTGTGTCCACTGATCAGATAAGCCCCTAGCCCTGAGCTGTAGCTTCAGTGCTATCTTCTGAAGTGAATCCCTCTGTGGTGAGAGGGATGTAGTTTCAATTGGGGCTGGCCTATCTTTTTGATTCCTTGCTTCATGCTGATATGTTGCATTCAAGTCTTGAAGCAGTGGGTTGAAGTCTGGTCCCTCTTTTACTGTGGAGATATATATATATAAAATACCTATTAGTGGGATAGTGTCCTGTTCCCCTGCTACCCATGTCTTCCCCTACTCCCCTTTCCCTCTAAATTTTAGTTGGCTGGCACATGTTTCCCTGGATTTGGTTTGGCCCCTTCCATACTCCCTGGTCCTCACCCCAGGAATGTCTTTATACCGTAGCTTTTTCTCTATGCCGGCTTTGAATTTTAAATCTTACCTCAGGGGACTCATATCATTTTGAATGAAGGGGTGTGCAAACTGGGGACCCAAAGCCCATTCATAGACAACTGGACATATCCTTACAGAAGGGTCACGGGGAAGGGGCAAGGATGCAGTGTAGCACTGATGACACATGCAACGTTCCTCTCATTCTTTAATGCTTTCTTCCCCAGACTATCATGATCCCAATTCTACCTTACAAATATGGCTAGACCAGAGGATTTACACTGATACAGATAAAAACTGGAAACACAGAGAATCCACGACAGCTAAACTTCTCAGGACCACTACTGAAAATAGCAATATTAGGAGGGGAAGCTTGGATAGGAAGGGGGAACTGTTCACAATGATCTACATATAACCCTCTTCCTGGGGTACAGACAACAGGAAAGTAGGTGAAGGGAGATATAAGTCAGTGTAAGACATGACAAAATAATAATATAAATTATCAAGGGTTCATGAGGGAGGGAGGCTGGGGAGGGAAGGGAAAAGGAGGAACTGATACCAAGGACTCAAGTAGAAAGAAAATATCTTGAAAATGATAGTGGCAACAATGTACAAATGTGCTTGATATAATGGGTGTATATATGAACTATGATAAGAATTGTATGAGCCCCCCGATGAAATGATTTTAAAAAGATTAGTGTATTTTTTAATTAATGAGCACAGTAGGGTAATATTTATAGTGCAGAAGGGAAAGGAAATATGATTGACACACATTTTATGCACAACCTTGTTCTCTTGTATAGACAGCCCATATATTTTCAATGTGCAAGAATTTAGCAGCTGTCTTGTTTGAAAATTATAAATAAATAAAAAGGTAAACAATGACAAAGTCAACATTAGATGATCAACAACCATCAGAGATATGAATTAGAATAAAATCAAGTGAATTAACTATTATATAAATAATGTGATACCATTTATGATATTTATTGAATATTATGTTTTCTATATAATTTTTCTATAAAACTATAATTTTATTTATGGAATGTTATATTAAAAACTTTATAAGATTGATGAAGTTAAAAAGGATTATGAGATAAGAGAATAACTTGTGAAGATAAGTAAATCGCTTATATTAATCCAGGTTGACTAGAGAAAAAAATCCATAGACACTCATGTGATAAGAAAGTTCCTTATATAAAACAGCAGTTGAGTATTGAGAAAACCTCCAAGCCCAGACTAGATAAAATCCATAGGTCCAATATTAACCCATATGTCTGCTATCAATCTATAGAGTCCTCTTCAGACTCATGAAACAAATGCAATAACACCGAATGCAAGAAGACGACAGGCCAGTGGCTGTGAGGTCTTGGGCATCCAGTGTGGTGTGAGCAGCTCAGTGCTGGCAGGACTCTCCTTGTGCCTCCTCCCGGTCGAGAGCTCTGGAATAGCTCCATGTGTCTTGTCAACAGAGATGTCTTACAGGGAGTGTTCTCTTTAACAGTTCCAAATGAGTTCATCAAGCTGAGACCTGATTGACAGGCTAAACTCCACCCCTTGACTCTTAATACACAAATTGACAGCAGATTATGTGACTACCACACAGTTTTCCTTATTTTTCATAGTTTGAGGACAATAGAGATTGATTAAAGTCGGGATACTTTGTTTATAATGACTTCAGTGCCTTTAATTTCCTGTTTATCCAGTTTTTAATAGTCAGCATATCTTATGAACTAGTAGTTCTTGTGCTGATAAAGTATTTACTTGAAATTGAGTGCTTCCATCAGCTTCACCAAAATTACTATTTTTTCAATAGAATATTTGAATGTTGATAAATGCAATTACAGTAAAATTTACTAAATCCAGAACCTTTGTAATGAATAACATGATTTTCCACTAAATCTTTATTTTGTATTTTGTTGTTGATGTTGTCATTTTTCCAAAACTTTTATTAGGAGTTAATCCAGATACCACACTACCCAATCAAGCAGTGTTGTAAAATTGCTACCAAAATTCGTTTCAAAGAACTTTCTTCCTTCTTAAACTTCTTAATATCAGCTCTCCCTTACATGCATACACATACACTTCCTCCACCATACCCCCTGGGAATTTTTAATTTAGTTGTTATTTCTATAGGTTCATCAGTCTTTGGTTTCATATACCCCCAAAACATAAGAAAAAAACATAACAGAGAAGAAAAAATGCTACAAAAAATCTCAAAAAAACAATAGGAATAAACCCCAATATGAAAAAAAAAAGCACAGAAGTATTAAAAACCAGATCAAACCCAGAGTATCAGAAAGGAGATCAAGTGACAAAGTTTTAAACATTGAAGTCAGATTTACCATGTTATTTTTCTATAGTCATCTCTCCAATACTCTGTCTAATAATCAGATTATCCCCATCCCTCAATTATGATTATAGAAAAATGCTGGAGACTTATTCCCTATGTAGATCCTGCAAATGTATTTTGAGTTTCCACTACTGTGTTAGTTTGGGTAGACTAGAGGAACAAATTTCATAGACACACATATAGATATAAGGAAAGGGTTTATATATAAAAAGGAATGTGACCCTAAGAAGGCATCCCAGCCCAGTCCAGTACAAAGTCATAAGTCCAATATTAACCCATATGCCCAAAATCAGTCTATAAAGTCTGCTTCCAACTCAGGAAGTCACAGATCAGTGGATGCAGAATTCTGGCACTGGCAAGGGTCTCCCCATGGCTCCTCGCTTCCAGAGCTCAGGGTCCATCGACAGCATGCCACTCCAGCTTCAGAGATCTGGCTCCATCAGGGCCAAGCCGTGTGGTCTCTCCGCTGGCTCTTCCCGCTTCTAGGACGCTGCCATCTTGTCTTTTCCATGACTCATCGCCTCTGAGACTAACTCCCAACAACTGGGGAAGATAGCATATCATCTTCACAAGGGAAATATCGTGAGATTTCCCAGAAATCTCAGGAGAAAGCCATGCCGACATGAAGGCCTCATTGGCTACTCAATGGCTGTCTCCAGATTAACAGGCTTGACTTCACCTCTACATTTCAATCATAAAATTAACATATGCACATGACGCCACAACTACCATCCATAGTGTTTTTTACACCAGTGTTTCACAATTTAAACTCTGATGCTATTCCCCTCTTCAGTTTGGGATTACATAATTTACAATTCTTAGAGCACAGATGTTGGTGTTCTTCTTCCATATGAGTTTAATTGACATTTCACTGATGACTGCTTGATTGGAAATAGCCTTTAAAACCCCAGATGCTAATCTATCTGATATCCAGGCACCATCAAATTATTTCACCACACATTACTATAATATTTTTATCTTCGGTGTTTCCAACTTGTGGCTGAATTCCAATAAATCTGTTTTCAATTAAAAGGAGAGATAGAACAATATTAATAGTGTACCTTGTAAAAGGTTGAAAACTTGGGTGATTTTCAAATTATAACTTGTTTTACTGCCACAGGTTTTACTGTATAATTCAAGTTCTATTTGTCCAAATATATATTGTTATCATTTAGTTCATTAGTGAATTTTATATTTATAGTTTTATTTTAGATTTAGATTTAAATTTATGTGCAAGAATCAAAATGTGTGAACTAATATTCCACTTATGTTAATAATTACTGTTTCTGTGTAAGGATTTCTTTGAATTTTTATTTTAAAAATATTTTTATTATATGCTTTCTTAGCACCTCCTAATTAATAATGTAAAATTGTTATTCAAGCAAAACTATGAACTAGTTTGTTATTCATAAGCCTAAGGATATTTGAATTATAAGGCAAGAATATAAAAATCCTGAAAGATCCATCTTATTACTTACATCTAGTTATAGATAGAATCCTAAACTTGATTAAGTCAAATAATTTCAAACAAATTTTAGTAGAATTTAAAAAATTTATTTATTATTGTAAAACCAATATTTTTCTCTTATTTTGTGATTCCAAATCCAGAAAGGATATACTGCTATGAACATCAACTGGAGGAAGATTTCTAACTGAAGCACGATGCCTAAGTGTATTTCCCTTTGTAGCTTCTCATTAGAGAAAAAAATGTTTCTCTTCTGACTTGTCTTCTACATATTTACTAAATTATTTCGGCCTAGGCACTATTATCTGACATATTGATCGATTGTGCTATGCTTTCTAGAAAGCACTTAAGTTTTACCTCCAAAATAGCAAATAAGCTACACAGCAAGTAAGGAAATGTTTATGGACATGAATACACAGCGGTGCTTCTCATATGCAATTTCTCTTTTCCCATAAAAATAGCGAATATCCAGAATCATAATCTCCCTATGCTTTTATGAAATAATCAGTTTTTAAATGATAATTCAAGTTTTATTTAGAGATTTAAATGAATAAAATTTAGAGTGCAATCACCTTAGAAACTATCCCATCATAGTTTATCTAATAAACCTTGAGGATTGTTAATAACATCTATCGTTATTGTTTTGGGGAAATAATTGACTTTCTGATTAACCAGTATTGGATCTTAAATTCATCTTTATTTGTTCTTGAATAGTGTCCCATTTCCTAAAAACAGTTTCCTAATGATATCTGTTCCTATTAAAACAGGTAAGAGCCTTATAAGACCTGAAGCCCAGGTCAGTGAGTCTAATATGCACAGCCATTCTGCCTTCTTTAGCTTTCAATAGACCACGCATTTCTTGTTATATCATGTTCTGTGCTCCTTTGCCTTTTCCACAATCTTTACTACTCACAACAAAATGAATGACAGTTATTTAGTCCCCTTCGCATTTAATCTAAGACTGAAAGCTCAAGATTCTTTTGTTTTAATTGAAACACGAGTATAGACTCAAAATCATTCTCTTTTTCTTTGCAGTAAACAAATTAAAGTAGATCCAATTTGCCAACAAAGCTTTTTTGAAGACACTGTTTCTTTCCAATTTAATGTTTTGTTTATTTTTTGCCAGTTGTAAAAAAAGTGTCTGAATTGGATGAACTTATTTCTAGGTTTTTTGTTTTGTTCTATTGGTTTGTGCAGTTATCATTGTACAAGTACTAAATTTTTACTGCTGTCACTGTGTAAAATGTTTTGGGTCAGGTAGTGAGAGATACTTTTACCAATTCTTTGCATACTCCTGGTTCCTTCTCTCTTCATATAAAGTTAGTAATTAGTCCCTGCCCCCATTTCTTTTAATAATGAAGTTGGACTTAGGATCAGCGTTTGATTTTTATTTATGGTTTGCTTTGGGTAATGTGTTTATTTTCATGGTGTTAAACTTTCCTAGTCACGAAGACGGAAAGCTCTTCCATTTATGTAGGTTTCTTGAAATAGTTAGACACTTTGTTACATATACTCAGTGGAGTATATAGTGTTTGCATTTGCAGTTGCAAATGCAGTCCACCCCTACCACAAATTATGCAGTCCAGTTTCCCACATTTGTGGAAATCACAGGGGTCAGTACACTCGTACTGCAATGGATAAGCCTCACCCTGGGAAAAATACCTTCGTGATCATGGTATCTCCACTGACAGGTAAGTATTACTCAGTGGAATTCTAAGCATTGGTAAGAACAATAATGAAAAAATAAAGCCCCTGAAAACATGTGTGAGCCAAAGAACGTTGTACTGAAATAAATTACTTTTGCTGTTTCTCTTGGAGCGAGGTGACATCCACATGGTTATGACCCATAGTGACCCAATGCACAGCAGAAGGAAACAAGGCCTGGTCCTGTACCATCATTATGACAATTTGTATGCTTGAGATCATTGTTGTAGCCACTGTGTCAATTCATTTCCCTTAAGGTCTTCCTCTTTTTTACTGCCCTGCTACATTAAAAGCATGATGTCCTTCTCTAGGGACTGGTCTCTCCTGACATGTCCAAAGTATGTGAAATGAAGACTTTCCATCCTTGACTCTAAGTAGCACTCTGGCTATCCTTCTATCAGGACAAGCCATTTTTCCTTTGTGCACTCGATAATACTTTCAATGTTTTTCTCCAGCACCACAACTCAAATGCATTCTTTTCAATGCCTAACATTCAAATGCATAGGAGACATTTGAATATCATGGCATACGTCACATGCAACTTAGTCCTTGAAGTAACAGCCTTGGTTTTCAATACTCTGAAGAGGTCTTGTGTATCAGCTTTACCTACATCGACGAGTCTTTTGAGCCCTTGACTACTGCTTCACGAATATTGAGAGTGGATCCAAGCAAGCAAATACTCTTGACAACTTCCACCTTTTCTCCATTTATCATGATGTTATCTATTGGTCCAGTTGTGAAGATTTTGTTTTTCTTTACTCTGCATTGAAAATCATAATGAAGGCTGCAATACTTGAACTTCATTAGCAACTGACTCAAGTCCTGCTTGCTTCCAGCAAACAAGGTTGTGTTATCGGCATATTGAAAGTTTTTAGTAAAACTTCCTCTCACCTTGATTCTGCATTCTTCTCATAAAACCCAGCTTCTCTGAGCTGAGCACGCAGAGTGAGTAAATATGATGAGCGATCTGACGTGACTTTGAAGCACACACTATTCCCTTATTCTGTTCTCAGAAATGCCTCCATCCATCCGCCATTACCTCATGAATACAATGAACTGTTTTTGAATTCACATTCTTGACAATATTATCCGTAGTTTCTTATGATCCATACTTTTAAATGTGGAGCCATAGTAAGGAAAATGCAAGTCAGTATCTTTCTGGCATTCTCTAACATCATCTGACATCAGCAAAGATAGCCTTTGTTCTACATCCTCTTCTGATCCGCTACTGATTTTTTTCTTGAGCACTTTCAGTTTAATATATGTTAAACACGTTCCTTTTGTGTTTTCTAACTCTGTGTCTTTGCACATTACCTTATAATATTTAACTTGGTCTTCTTGAACTGTCCTTAATATTTTCCTATTCAGCACTTTGACTTTCTCATTTATTCTTTATGCTTTAGCTGCTCTATGGTTAAAAGAAATTTTCAGAGTCTCTACTGATATCCAATTTAATCCTTTCTTGTCTTTCAACCTCTGGCAGCTCCCTGTCTTTTCAATGCTATAACTATTGTTGGATAATCTTCAGCAAAAAGTTACTTGCATGTGATATCAATGATATGGTGATATAGATATAGATATATAGAGAGAGCATCCTGTTGGGTCACCTTTATTTGAAATGGGTATAAATAGAGCTCTCCTCCAGTCAGTTGGCCAAGTAGTTGTCTTCCAAATTTCCAGGCAAAGTTGAGTGCTTCCAGTGTTTCATTATCTAGTTGCATCATTTCAATTGACAGTCCATCAATTCACAGAGTCTTGCTTTTGGCTAATGCTTACAGTGAAGGTTAAACTTCTTTCTTCATTACCATTGATTCTTGCTAATATGCCACCTCCTGAAATGGTAGAATTTTGACTAGTTTTTTGGTACAGTGACTCTGTGTATTCTTTTCATATTCTCTTAATGCTTCCTGCATCACTCAATATCTGCCCATAAAATCATTAAAGTTTGCAACTTGAGAACTGATTTTTTCTTGAACTTTTTCAGTTTAAGATACGTTAACCATGTTGTTCCTTTTTTGTTTTCTAATTCTGTGTCTTTGCAAATTTCCTTATAATATTTAACTTTGCCTTCTTGAGCTGTCCTTAAAATTTCCCCATTCAGCACTTTGACTTCCTATGGTTAAAAAAAATTTCAGAGTCTCTACTGATATCCAATTTAATCCTTTCTTGTCTTTTAGCTGTCTTCATGAATGATGGTCTTAATGTTTTCCCACACACAGCTGGCCTTACTGTTTAATGTATCAAATTTGTCCAAGGTTGAATTTTGGTTCTCATAGACTTGCTTTAATTGTCTTCAATTTCAACCTGAACTCAATCACTTGCCTCATTTTATTTACTGATAATGCATTTAATCATCTCTTTCCAAGGATTCGATTTGATTTCTATGTATGATATCTGGAGAAATCCAAATATATGGTTGCCTTTTGTGATGTTGAAAATTTGATATGAACAAGTTATTAGTCTCACAAAATTCTATCATATGATCTCCATCTTCATTTCTATCAGCAATACCATATTTTCCTGTTATTATTTCTTCTTTTATGTTTCCAATTTTTGCATTCCAGTCAACAAAAATTATAAATGCATCTTGATTGCATTTTTTATCTATTTAAAGATGAAGTCATGGGAGAGTTCTTCAATTTCTTCATCACTCTCTCTTATGATCAATGAATAAATTTGAATAATAGCTGTATTGATTGAATTTCCTTGAAGGAAGAGAGATATAATCCTATCACAGACAGCATTGTACTTCAAAATTGATTTTGAACTGTCCTTTTGACAAGGGCTACAATACCATTCCTCTTGACTGTGGCATTCCTAGATCTAAATCATATAGATCTTCTGATTCAAAATGGTCAATACCAGTCCATTTCAGCACACTGATATGTAGAATATTGATCTTTGGTTTTTGTTTTGTTATTTTTGGAGCATCATTGCCCTTTGGTGGTGGGAGTTGGAGGCTCAGCCTTTGCTCCTGTGGAGCCACTCCTGGAATTGAACCTCCATCACAGTGGGCCACAGTCCCGTGTACAACCACTACGTCACCGGAGCTCAGCCCATAGAATATTGATCTTTATGCATTTCTTTTCATTATGTCTTCAGGATATGATAATATTTTAAATCTATGCATAAATTTTCAGCAGCTACATCTCTGAAATAGACAATTCTTTTTCATTTTCTGTTCTGTAAATTCTATTGAAACCTGTTCACTTTGGGTGACCCTGTTGGCATTTGAAATGGCAATGACATATCTTTCAGCACTACAGCAACAGCAAGGCACCACAGTGCAACAAATTCATCAATCACAAAATGACAAATGTTGTAAGAGACCACTACTATCAGTATAAACAGCAAGAAAAGGCTGGCATATGAAAGGAACAGACCTTGAGGTCCCAAGGGATAGAGAGATAGAGTGAAAGATGAATTAGTGGACTAGAGGCTGCATTTTCTATAAAACCAACCACACGCATATTTTATATAAATATATCTATGTCATCTATAGCTATCTATCATCTATCTATCCATTTAAAATCAAGAAAGCACCTAGCTTAGCATAACAAAGCCCATAAGTCAGATGGTAACTGAAGACTCTTAAACACACACAGCTGCCTATGGATGAAGCAGGAAGGCAAGGTGGGAGACTAGGAGATCACAAGCTGGTGGGTGAAAGTCCAAGGTCTATGGGGACATCTAAATGTACCCACAGCTCATAGGGTCTGTGAGGTACATTGGCTGCTGGTCCCAGATGAGAGACAGACTATCAGTCAAATCAAAAGATGAAAGGAGAAGGGAAGAAAAAGTTCTCAGTGTCTCTCTTATTAAAAGGTTCCAATTCCAATGAAGTGTTACTAGGCTGCAATCTAATTGATAAGATGGACTCCACTCCTATCTCCACACAGGCACTATCAAGTGGACATAAAATCTAATTATCACAATAGGTATAGATGGGTATAAAGGAGACAAAATTAATAAGAAGGAAAAGAGAACTGGAGAGAGTAGGATGTGTGGGATGTAATGCAAGGGTCGGGGTTGGGTTGGTAAGTGATTTGAAGTATTGAATGCAGAGTTGATAATTTGAAATGTAAACTTCCTCATCTAAACCATAATTTTAAAAATGCAACCTTAAAAATATAGATGAAACCTGGAGGACCAAATTAGGCCCATTTTTGTAGAATTAATTTCATCTCATAGTAAAAGTTCCCCAGGGAATTCCAGGGATGTATTTTTCATGACTGCCAACTATCATATTTTTATCTCACTGAGCAACTAGTGGCTTTGGAATCGCAACCCAGAACTTTAACCGAAAACTCAAAACAAACTCACTGCCATCAAATAAATGCCAACTCACACCAACACTACAAGACAGGGTAAAATGGCATCTGTGTATTTCTGAGGCTGTAACTCTTTATTGAAGTAGAGAGGTCCCGCTTTTTCCTCTCACAGTGGCTGTTGGCTTTGAACCGCTGACCTTGCAGCGGATAAAGTTATACCACTAGGGTCCGTATAATATAGGAAAGCACATTAAACTATATTTCATTAGAAATTTGACAGTAGTTGCTAATTTGGTTTTAATTCTATTCAGAATAAGAGACCTAAAGGGCATTGTCTGCAAGCCTCTGCTTGACTATGGCTGCCCATATCAAGCTTCTGGTGGTTTCAACGCACTACACCACTGTGACTATAGACAGACTGGCTTGGGTTGCTCTAGAGAACTCTGATCATTATTTCTCCATGTTCCCTTCATTCATTCACTTGCTTTTCTTGCCCAACCTTCCAAAAGTCACAGGTTTGAGTAATGTATTAATTTGTATTATTTACTGTGTATAAAAGACATTTATTGTCCCTCCCCCATCTTTTCTTTTTAGATTTTCCAGGCAAGCATACGTGTGAGTGTGTACATGCATACACACACACACACATGCACACAAGCACAAGCACACAAAAAAAACAGGGCAAAAACTCTGATTTTAAATATCACAGTGATGAATGCTCCATCGTTAGGTGTTCTTACTCTATTCTTGACTGCACTCAATACCATTATTTTCCTGAATTAAAGCTTTCACAAGTGTTTTCTGAAATCTGCCTGGAATATCAAAGCCAATCCTTTTATTTTGTGACATTTTGTTCCACCTAGACCTGATCTGGTTTTCAAAATTTTCTCTATTTTTGGTTTGTATTGTTTTGTTTGGTTTTTGTTTGTTCATATTAGAGTGTATCTCAGAATATTTGTGTCAATGGTGGTTACCCTCTTAAAGCTGTGTTATATGGTTTTCTGTTTTTAGTACATGGAATCCAGGATGATGAACTTATAGTGACAGCAAATAGAACAAGAGATGGCAGTGACGTAATCTGCCATCAACTTGAGTGAAAGGGTGGCATGTTAGTCTGGGTAGAGTACAGAAACAAATTCATACACATTCGTATGGATATAAAGGAGTGGTTTATATACAAGAGGAATGGTACATTGAGAAAGCACTCCAACCCAGTGCAGTCCAAAGTTATGTCGGATATTAGCCCATTTGTTGGATACCAGTCTATAAAGTCTCCTTCCAACTCCCGAACTTACAGGCCAGTGAGTACAGAGTTTTGTGTATCCAGCTGGGGTAGAGGCATCCTGACCCTAGCAGGGCTCTCCCAAAGACTCCTCATTTCCAGGGCTCATCAGAGTCCATCAGCAGTGTCCATTGGCAGTAGAAGCATCTCAGCGCTGGCAGGGGTCTCTCCATGGCTTATCTGTCCCCAGAGGCCTAGATACATCGCGGCAAGCCTATGTGGCTTCTCCTCCAGCTTCTCATTCTTCAGGACTCAGGATTGATCAGCATACTGTCATCTCATCTTGCCAGGAGTTCATCATCCCGGAGACTGAGAGTCAAGTCTCTCTTCTTCAACTGGGAAATACCGCGAGACTTCCCAGACTTCTCAGGAGAAAGCCATGCCCACACAGAGGTCTCATTGGCTACTCATTGGCTATTTCCAGATTAACAGGCTAGACTACACCCCTACATCGCAATCATGAAATTGACATTACAAATACATGACCGCCACAAGTGGAGTCTAGCTTATCAATCAGGTTGCAACTTGATGACCTCATTTTGAGATATGATGGAAATAAATAGCTCACTGGAGATGAGACCCACTCTTTCTGCCTTCCTTTTCCTACTGTTGAAACACTTTGTGAGCTGGAGAAGACACATGGAGTCCCATTGCCAGTGCTGAGGTGCTTCCACTGCCACTGGATCCACAAAACTTTCTACACACTGGCCTATGATCTTGCATTTGGTATCATTGCTTGTGTTGTGTGAGTTTAAAGAGGAATTTATGGATTAGTATTGGACATATGGGCTAATATCAGACTTATGGACTTCATCTGGACGGGACCGGGATGTTTTCTAAATAAACAATTGCTCTTTTATATAAAACTCTTCCTTATACACATATGAATGTCTATGGATTTGTTTTTCTAGTCACTTTGGACTAACACAAAGTGGTTCAGGAACAGGGGGTACAGTGGAGGTGGGGATTAAAGGGAGATAATATCAAGGAGTCCCTAAAAAAAGCATTGAAGATGGGATGCATAGTACTCCATTATACATATCCCTAAAAAGCAGAAAATAATGCTTGTTAATTTATTGTGGTGGCAATTGTACAATTCTGCTTGATGTGATTGAAATATAGAAGGATATGATATATGAATGAACTCCCAACTTGAAAAAAAAGGCATTTTGAGCTCACCAAGAAAGAAAAAAAAACTACATCAGAAGTTCTGTAAACTTCCAGCCATATTTTCCTAACTGAGCATTCAGAGGTTTGCATATTTCCAAAAATCATTTGGAAGTTCCAATATTACACCATTTGTATACTGTCGTGTAAACTTCATCTTTAAACTCATCAATAATCTTGAAACTAGAGCAAGTCTCTAGATCATGAATAAATAGATGAAATATGTTGTTTTGAGAAGTAAAAATTAGATAAAGGATCTAATAGTCTTATAATATATGTGTAATAAGTTTCATAATATTCATTTTATAGAAACTCTAAATATCAAATAAATTGCCTAAATATAAATAGCTGGTATGTAGAAAACACAGGGCTTGATCTCTGATTGGATTTGAAAGCTTCAAGTTACTCTTCTGTTTTATAAGCTCATATTACTATTCAATTTATATAGTAGGAGACAAACATTAGATGATTCAAATGTGAGAGGTTTTTTTTGTTTATTTGTTATATGTCATCTCAGCCATCTTATTTCAGGAATGTGAATTTCACTTTGGTACTCAGAGTTTTCTCATTAATGAAGTCTATTTATTTTTCTCTGTAGAATAAAATACACCAGGTATAATATTAAAGTTATTAATATATGAAACATCATAACTTCCTTATTCTTATTAGGTAATAAGTACATTGTTGTTAGGATACTAGCCTTCATTGTAAATGAGAGTAACAAGTCATCTGTGAAAAGAAGAGAACATATTATTCTATAATTCTTCACAAAAGATGAAATATATTTCAACTATGTCATAAAGGATAAGCCTCTAAATTAATTTAACAAGTAATCCCCATGGTTTCTTATCAATCTTTAAATAACATATTTTACATTATGTAGAATGCTAATGTTTTAGACAGAATAGTGGCAGTTCAAAGGAGCTCTAGAAGGTCAGTGAGTTTTCATATGGCTGTTAGCTACAAGTTCTGCATCTGACACCAGCAAGAACCCTAGGAAGACGGGTCAGTCTTCCCACTCTGTCCAGGGCTACAGACAAAAGAGCTGTCGTGTGCTCTCGAGGGACACATTGGATCAGAATCAGCGAGTTTGAGAAAGAAGTCCACATTTTAACTTCTGAACCCTATGACTATGTTAGCGTATGAAGCAAAAAAGACTTGCAGTTGTGATAATGTTAAGGACTCATGTATGTGGAGTTGGGGCGATTCCACTGAATTACATATATGCTCCAATGTAGTCACAGGAGTCATTGAAGTAGAGGACTTTTATGGAGAGTCATATACTATTTGAAGATACTTTGTTTTTGAGTGTATTTGAAGATGAAGAAGGGATATTGCCATTGAATTGGTTCTGACTCACACAAACACTATGCACAACAGAATGAAACACTGCCATTCTAGGAATTGTTATTACATTTGAGCCCATAAGTGCGGTCACTATGTCAACCTAACTTGTTAGAGGTCTTCCTCTTTGTAACTGCCCCATCACTTTTCCTTTTCAAGGAACTGGTCTCTCCTGTCAACAAGTCCAAAGTACATGAGGTGAATTCTCACTATCCTTGCTGTTAAGGAACATTGTGGATATACTTCTTCCAAGACAGCTTTGTTTGTCATTTTAGCAGTCCATGCTATTCACAATATTCTTCATCAGCAGCATAAATCAAATACATAATTTTTTCCTATTATGCTTATTCGATGTTCAACTTTCACATGGATAAGGTTACTTTGAAAATACCATGGCCTGGGTCAGACAAATATTAGTCTTCAAAGTAACATCCTTGATTTTCAATATTTTAAAGAGGTCTTGAGTAACTCCAGTCAGTTTTGAATTTTTTCGTGATCATTTTTAGTTCAACATATGTTGATTATTTTCTCCCTTTTGGTTTTATTACTCTTTGCACGTTTCAGTATATTTGATTTTGTCTTCTAGAGCTGTCTTTTGAAATCTTATCATCACTTCTCTGACTTCATTGTTTCCTCTGTGTACATTTGCTAGGCTATGATTAAGAGCAAATTTCAGAGTCTATTCTGACATCCACTTTTACACTTTGCTTCTTTTCTTTTAAATGACATTTTGCTTTCTTAGTGTATGATGTTCTTGCTGTCATCTCACAGCTCACAGGCTTTCTGTCATTAAGGCTTATTAATTCAATTCTATTTTGAGATATTCCCCATATTCAGGTGGCATGAACTCAAGGCTGTATCTTTAATCTCATAAATTTTTTTAAAATTTCCTCAGCTTCAACCTGATCTTACTTATGTGCCACTGATGATCTGTTCCACATCAATACCTCGCCTGATTTTAGTTGTTGGCAGTGAGTTTTTCCATCATGTCGTCCCACAGATGTAATCAGTTTTCTTTATGTGTATTTCTTTTTTTTAGGTATCACTGTCCTGGTGGTGGGTAGGAGGCCCAGCCTTTGCTCCTGGGAGCTGGAATCGAACCTCCATCCCAGTGGGCCGCAGTCCCGCGCACAACCACTACGCAACCAGGGCTCAGCCCTCTTTATATATATTTCATCTGGAACTAGCCACATTCATGTTCTGTTGTGTTGTTAGAACAGATATTTCAGATAAAGAAGTCTGTGGCAGTCATGTGCTTATGTTAATTTAATGATTGAAATGTAGGGGTGGAGTCTAGCATGTTAATCTGGAGATAGCCATTGAGTAGCCAATGAGGTCTCTATGTGGGCATGGCTTTCTCCTGAGAATTCTGGGAAATCTCAAGATGAGAAGCTATCTTCCCCAGTCGTTGGGAGTTAGTCTCAGAGACAATTAATCATGGACAAGACAAGCTGGCAGCAGTTCGAGAAACTGGAGGAGCTGGCGGAGAGACCACACAGCTTTGCCCTGATGGAACCAGACCTCTGAAGCTGGGGTGGCCAGATGGAGACCTCTGCCAGCAATGAGTTGCTTCTGCTGTTGATGGACCCTGAGCCCTGGAGGCGAGGTGCCCTGCCAGCATGGGGATTCTGCACTCACTGACCTGTGACTTCGTGAGTCGGAAGAAGACTTTATGACTGATTTCGGGCATATGGGTTAATATCAAACTTATGACTTTGAACTGGACTGAACTCCCTGTCCCATTCCTTTGGTATATAAACCCTTTCCTTATATCGATATGCATGTCCTTGAATTTGTTCCTCTAGTCTACCCAGACTGACACAAAATCCTTGGACAAATTCTTCCATTTGATCTTCAACTTTTCTATCACCAAGGCCAAAATTCCCAACTATTGTTCCTTCCTCTTTCTTTCAATGTTTTGCATTCCAATCACCAAGAATTATTAATGCATCTTGATCACATATTTATCAAATTTAGACTGAAAATGTTGGTAGAATTCTTCAACTTCTTCATTACTAGCTTTGGTGGTTTATGCATAAATTTATACATTATTTGTGTAGATTATATTTCCTCAAAGGCAGATATACTTTATCCTATCACAGATAGCATTAGATTTCAAGATAGATCCTGAAATAACTTTTCTGAAGGTGAGTGCAACACCATTCCTCTTTTTTGGTTCATTCCAAGCCTAGTAAGCCATATAATTTTCTGATTCAAAATAACTAATACTAATCTATTTAAGCTCACCAGTATCTAGAATGTTGATCTGTATGCATTCTATTTCACTTTTGATACTTCTAATCCTTATACATCACTAGTACCAATTAATTGCTATTTACATTTGCTTTCTTGGAGTATTGCCTCATCAGCAAATGAAGGCCTCAAAGACTTTACGCCACAGGCAAAACTCCAATTATGTCATAATGGTTGATTCTAGTTTAAGAGGGCAATTCTTGCTCAGTTATTTTTTGTGTACCTTCTGACCTGAAGGATTCATCTCCTGACATTGTTCTGCTTCTTTTCAGAAGGTTGTCAGTAAAAAAGAAAAAGAAAAAAAAACAAGTGTTTCTATTCTGTCAATAAGGTTTTCAGTAGCTAAACTCTCAGAACCAGACCATCTTCCTTGTAGTCTGGAAACTCTACTGAAACCTGCTCACTTTGGTAAACCCACTCATACTTGAAATACTGATGACATAGCTTCCAGAATGACAGCAACACACAAACCACCACAGTATGATAAACCAAAAGGAAAATGGTGGAGGAAGAAGATAGGAGCCAAAGAATGCAGCATTCACTGAAACTGGAAAACACAAGAGAACAAATATGATCTAGAGCTTCCAAAAGAAACTCACAAGTAACTTGATTTTTTATCTTTTCTGAATCTTTCATATAAGTGGATTCACATAGTATATAGCCATTGTTGCCTGTGTTCTTTCACTCAGCATAATGCTTTGAGATTCATCCATGTTGGATCATCTAGCAGGAGTTTTTAACTGTCAATATTCTATGTTATATAGCTATACCTTATTATTTCCATTTATTCACAATGGAAGTGCTTTTTAATTATTTCCAGCTTTTCACTATTATGGATAATTCCGCTACAAGTGTTTGTTTACAAAAAAATTTTGATCAGGGTTTCATTTCCTTTGAGTAAATTCACAGGAATGGAAATGGTAGGTAATATAAAGACCTTACATTTCATCTTTCAAGAAATATGCAAATTATTTTCCTAAGTCACTGAATAACTTTACATCCCCCACAGCAATGAGTAAGGGTTCATGTTTCTCCATACTCTTATCAAACCTTAGTAGTGTCAGTTTTTAGATTATAGCCTTTGTAGTGAAAATATAGCAGTATCCCACTGTAATTTTGATATGCATTTCCCTAATTAATTACACATTCACATGTGAATAACATTCACATATTTTGCAGCTATGCTGAAATAGCTATTTAAATATTTTATTTTATTTAAATTGGGTTATGTTATTATCATTAGGTTATAAGAATTTCTCACATGTTCCAGATAGAACTACTATGTGGATACAGGAATTTTAAATATATTATTCCTATATGTGCCTTCTTTTTCATTTTATTTTAAAGTAATTTTTTTAAATTTTAATAAAGTCATATTTAAAAATAATTTGTCTTGAGTTTGTTCTTTTAATAATCTGGATTATCTGGCCAGCAAAAAAAAAGATGCTTTCCTGAGTTCTTACAGATATTTCACAGAATTTGAATTTTTGCTTCTGATTCATTTGGAATTGATATTTGTTTATTGTGTGGGTAGGGGGCTATGTGATAAGGCAGAGACTTTCATAGTGAAGGGAACAGACTTTGGAGATGCTCAAGTGAGGAAGGCAAGAGGAATGATTGAGCAATAGGATACAGGGTTGACAGGTATTCACTTGAGTGAAGTGGAGAAGAAGAATCACAGAAGAAGCATAAGCTATTGGTGGAAGGGGGAACCTGGGAAGTAGTTAAAATCATTGAACACAAAACTGATTATCTGAAATGTACACTTCCATATAATTCTCAATAAACATTGTTTAAAAGAAGGATTTACAGACTCAGAAACTAATCAGAATTATTTGCTGTGACCAGACATCTGGTTGCTATGAAGCAGAATTGGCTTCCTGGCAGTGAGTTTGGGTTGAGGGGTAACATTTGTCCTTCAAAATTCAAATTGTCTTATTTGCATCAATTCTGACTTGAGTGTCAGGGTATCCTCGTAAGGAGTGGAAACCTTCTTCTTACTCCAGTGGAGCAGCTAATGGTTTTGAACTGCTGACATTGCAGTTAGCAGACTCGAGCATGATCCACTACAGCTCTTGGATTCTTGATCCTTTTTCCGGGTACCATGTAATTAAAACTCTCCCTCACTCTCTTTTGCCCCCTCTTGAAGTTTTCTCTGTTTCTGTTTTGCCACTGTTTGGGGGGAATTTTTGTTTCTTTGATTGTTTTTAAGTTTGTTTTGGATGATTTTCTGTATATGAAATCCAAGAAAGGTGACTCTGTAGTGACAGTCACCAGTAATTAGTACTTAGAGGCATGATAGGGTAGTCTGGGAGAAAATGAGGAGCTTACAGAGTACAAGATTGCACAACTCTTCTTAATAATATTAATTTGATAGTTGAACTAAATTCCAATAAAGCAATTTAAAAATACTATTTTTTTCTATAATGACATGTCATGACATTTTTTCCAAAGTCTCTCATTACTAGAATTTCAGATTGTCTTTCTTGTATTACTCCGAAGCCTAGAATCTCTGGGTTTTGCTATTCTCTGCTTTTCTTAGTACTTAGCCAAAGGTTAATTAGAGTCTGCATAAATACCCTAACATGAAATATTTTTATTTGCTGCTGATGCATCTGTGTGTAGGATGAGAAGTGTATTCAAATTTCAGACTATTTTCAAGACATCCTTGATTTCGTTTTCCATGATGATTCTTTCATCTTTTCTGTTAAGATATATTTGTCTTGGCCTGAATAAGACTCTACATTCCAGGATATATGGTGCCTGTCCCCCAGAATGCCTATAAAATTTAGGGCACATTCCCCATTATTCCTATGCTTGAGTCCATTTCTTTGAGTCACTGTGTCAATCCCTCTCATCTACAACCCTTCTCTTCTTCACTTTCTCTTTATCACGAATGATGTTTTCCTCCAGGGACTGATCCCTACAGCCACTATATCTGATGTTTGTGTGATAAAGTCTCGCCTTCCTTGCCTCTGAAGAACACTGTTCACATTTCTTCCAAAACACATTAGTTAGTCATTTTGGCAGTCCATGGTATTTTCAATATTCATCTCAAGAATCCCAATTCAAATGGATCAATTCTTTGGTCTTCCTTATTCATGATACAACTTTCACATGCATATGAGGCAATTGAAAATACCATGCCTTAGGGCAGGCACACATTCGTCCTCAAAGTAACAGCTTTGCTTTTCAATACACAATGCACAAGAGGTCTTGTGTAGCAGATATACCTAGTGTAGCACATCCTTTGATTGCTTAACTGCTGATTCCATGGCAATTTATTAGAGATTCAAGTGAGATTATATTCTTAAACACTTCACTGCTTTCTCCATGTGTCAAGATGTTATCTATTATTTAAAATGAGTCTATTAGTCTTCTTGAAGTTGAGTTTTAATCCATACTGAAGGCTTCAATCCTTGATCTTCATTCATTTGCAAGTGCTTCAGGTCATCTTCACTTTCAACTTGGTTGTGTCATCTGCATATGACAGATAGTTAAAATCTTTCCTCCAAGCTTAATGCCATGTACTTCTTCATATACTTCAGTTCTCTGGTGATTTGCTCACAATACAGATTGAATAAGTATGTTGAGAGCATACATCCTGGGCCTTACCTTCACTTACACCAGTGGTTCTCAACCTTCCTTAATGCAGTTCCTCATGTTTGTTTACCTGCCCAACCATGGAATTATTTTCGCGGCTACATCATAATTGTAATTTTGCTACTGTTAAGAATCGGACAACCCTGTGAAAGGGTTGTTTGACACCCCAAGGGGTTGTGACCCACAGGTTGAAAATCTTTGCTTAAAACCCTAGTCTCTTATGTTGAGTTTGATTAGATTGTATGGCATAATCAGAATTCTGTTTTTCTCCAGAAGCATTTTTTTTCTCTTGTGAACTAGACAGAGCTCTATCACACTATCTTGAAAGTTCTCACTGCATATATATCATTACCTAATTATATAGTGAATATATTCCCTTAAATAAAGTAGAGGACTATGCATTGTAGATCTACAAGTCCCTGAGTATGTGTGGTAGTTATATAATCTGGTTTCAACTTGAGGATATTAAGAGTGAAGCCAGTCAATCAGGACGCAGCTTGATGACCTCATTCAGAGGCAAGATCAAGATAAATAGCACAATTGAGGCAAGATCCACTCTCTCTACCTTCCCTTTCCTGCTGTTGAGAAATTCAGAGTTCTGGAGGAGACACACAGAGACCCACCCCAGCATTGAGATGTTTCCATTGGATCTACAAGATTTTATATACTGGTCTGTGGTCTTCCTGCATTTGGTATCATTTCATTTGCTGAATTCATCTAAAGAGATATTTCTGGACTAGTTCCAGACATCCCAGCTAATATTAGACTTATGAACTTAATTTGGAATGCCCTGGTATGTTTTCTCAACAATTGTTCTTTTATATAAATCTTTTTCTTATACACATAAGAGTGTCCATGAACTTGTTTCTACAGTCAACACTGACTAGCACAATATGTGTAACGCTGTTTCTTGAAACATAACTGAATATTTGTTTCATGAGACAAAGTGTGAAAAATGAGGAAAAATGAAAGAATTCCCATAGGTCAGGTAGAATAAGGGAAATGGTGAATAAAGATCTGATGTAAAATTCATGGTCTTGATGTTTTTAGCAATGCGTCCATTTCATAAACTCTAGGTAAGCATGAAAAAGAAAGGATTGGAGCTTAAGGGGAAAAGAGGCTTAAAATGGTTGACACTGAAGATGAAAACAGATCTAATAGGTAAAAAGAATTCAAAGTAGTAGCTATCCTATCACAGTTTGGCATAAAAGTAGAAAGAATATAAAAGGAATGTGCCGGGGTGCCCATGTACAGAAATCTGGATAGAAAGACATGTCCTTTTGAGTAGACTGAAGATGTTCCTAGTCAAAGATTTAAGCTTTAGCTTACATAGCCCCTGTGCACAGAGCAAAGATAAAGCTTTGGTCTTCAGCACAGTTTTAGGAAATCATGCACTCTCTTCCAAAGAGATCGGGCTCAGTTCATTTTGCCTGATAATGACTGCTGAAACTACACGTGAGAGAATGCAGAGTGTTGTTTTCCTTACAAGAGACAACAAAATTTTTATGGGCCAAACTAGAAACTTGATTTTCATTTTCCACAGGAATTCTAATAACTATCACTGTGAACTATTTATCTGACTGAAATAGATTCTGTGACTAGTCAATAGATAAAAGATCATAAATAATCTTAGTGCTCTCCTTTTCCAATAGACACAAATAGTACTGGTTTGGATGTTTTTAAAGCTATATGTAATTCTCATTTGTTGCTTGTCTAATATAATAGATTGGGGTAAAAGAAACCTTTCATTCATATTATTTTAAAAAATAAAATTATAAATCAGTAACAGGTTATAGTGATATTAACATATTATAGTTAATTCCACAGTATGGAATACAATTGACTTTGTTTAGGATCTTTCTTTCTTCACTTATAGAATAATTGTGTGCATTGCAGAAAATCCTTTTGTTAGCAATCATATGCTAACATCTAGCTCCTTTTATGCTCCTATAAAAATATAAGAACACCATACAATCCACAACTTGTGAAAATCCACAAGGGTATATTTGTTTATAAATCCACTAGCATAAATCAATTCTCTTCACTGTCCTGAATGTATCAGAATAAGCTCAGAAAATTGTTTTCTTCTGACTGAAACAGTTCAATCTTATTTGTCTCTTGCAAAAAAATGTAGATTTTACTACCATTTACATGAATCACTCAATTTGTGGTTAGTATATTTTTCTGCTCTCCTACAGTATTTTATAATAATCTATTTTGAGATGTAATTCACATTTATAGATTGCTGTTATAAGCATTCAAGAAAACCCATGTGAGCACAGAGTCCAGGAATATGTACTTCTTAAAGATTTAATAAAACTAAGCCCACAATTTTAGCTTTTGTTAATATAACCCATTCCTGTTATCTTTATTTATTTTCAACTCTATAAGCCTTATTTTTTATGTCTTTTAAAATTTGGATAACGTCTAATTTTGGAAAAAATCTTTAGCTCAAATAAAAGAGTTGTTTCAGAGCACAGTTTCCTAGGTATTTAAAAGGTTAATTATGTTAAAAATTTTCTTTGACTTAAAAATAGAATTTTATTTTAAAACCTCTAGTATTATTCATAGAATAAAATGACACTGCATCTTGTAGCAGGCCATAAGGGGATGATTGGAGTATTGGCAGAGAGCCAGAGTTTTGTGTTAACTTCAAGAGCAGAGGTGATTTTTTAATGTTGCAACATCATACATGAAATATTATATATAATTTGTATGCATAATAACAAGTATGCTCTCAAAGGAAACATTAAAATAAATAACTTCTTTAACTCTTTTGTATCTTGATCATATCTTATTTTGATGAACCCATAAAAAGAAAGATAAGATTGATGTTGAACAGATCAGTAGGGCAGTCATGTTGTTTATTACATATTTATGACTCTGAAAGATCAAAGGGTGTTTTGTGCACATAACTTGGCAAATGTATATTGCCATGTTCAGATATGTTCCAAATAGCTTCAATCGGTAAGCAAAAAGATTTGGCATTATGCCTGTAATGCTATTTGGCAAGGCACCGAATGA
The DNA here is from genome assembly GCA_004026705.1 of Nesogale talazaci. Taxonomy (NCBI): domain Eukaryota; kingdom Metazoa; phylum Chordata; class Mammalia; order Afrosoricida; family Tenrecidae; genus Nesogale; species Nesogale talazaci. The sequence continues at coordinate 147,600 of PVJH01001343.1, read as the reverse complement.
TGCTGGGATACAAGCGCACAGTAACATACTGTATTATATGTATATGTATACACACTTTATATATGTATACATACAGTCACTAGAATATAGGAAATGTGTGACTGAATACACATTCTACATAAATATACATATGCATGTATACATTTTAAAAGCTACTTAATCAGGGAAATTTGATGAAACTGTGTGTCAGCAATATTCTCTATACTTGGAATATTATTCTCATAATATTTTGAGATATTTATAATTAGAAGTGTAATTTTAATCATTTAATCAATGAATGATTTTATAGGTAATTTTTAGTTTATTTCTAGTAATTTTATTGGGGGCTCTTAGAGCTCTTATAACATTCAATACATCATTTGTATCAAGCATATTTGTGCACATGTTGCCATCTTCATTTCCAAATATTTTCTTCTTGAGACCTTGGTATAAGGTCCTCTTTCCACCTCCTTTTTTTAAAAAAATCATTCTATCGGGGGCCCACACCATTCCCATCATTATCAACACACACACATCAATTGTGTGCATACCACATTTACACACCTGTTGCCATCATCACCCCCAAAATATCCATCCTCCACTTAGGCCCCCAGCACCAGCTCCCCATATTTCCCCTTTCTCCCACTTCCCCCATGAACCCTTAACAATTTTTGAACCCTTAATAATTTACATTATTATTACTTTTTCATATAGTACTCAGTCCAATGTGTTCCTCAACCCACTTCCCGTCCGTATTCCAGAGAGATCATTTGCATATCCCTGAAATGGGTTGCCCCTTCCACTCCACTCTCCCTTTGCCCTCCCGGTATCACTACAGCCACCACTGGTCCTGAAGGGATCATCTGTCCTGAATTCCCCATGTTTCCAACTCCAGTGTACATCCCCGGGCCTCGCCAGATTTGCCAGGTAGAACTGGGGTCATGATAGTGGGTGGGAGGAAGCATTTGAGAACTAGAAGAAAGTTGCATACCTCATTGTTGTTACACTGTACCCCAACTGGCTCCTCTCCTCCCTGCAAGCCATCTGCAAAGGGGTGCTGCTTCACCTATTGATGGGTTTTGGGTCCCCACTCAGCACTCCCCCTCCATTTTAATGATACGATTTTTAGTTCTTTGATGCCTGACACCTGCTCCCTTCTACACACAGGTTGGTGAGCTTCTTCCATGTGGGCTTTGTTACTTCTGAGCTAGATAGCTACTTGTTTACATTCAAGTTTTAAGACCCCAGATGCTATATCTTTTGTTAGCCGGGCACTATCAACTTTCTTCACCACATTTGCTTATGCACCCATTTGTCATCAGCAATCATATCAGGGAGGTGAACATGCAATGTTATGATTTTTAGTTCTTAATTCCTGATAACTGATCACTTTGGTACCTCGTGGTCACACGGGCTGGTGTGCTTTTCCATGTGGCCTTTATTGTTTCTTAGCTAGATGGCTGCTTGTTTACTTTCAAGTCTTTAAGACCCCAAACACTATATTTTTGATAGCTGGGCACCACCCACCTTCTTCACCAACTTTGCTTATGCACACATTTGTTTTTGGTGATCGTGTTGGGAAGACGAGCATCATGGATCGCCAATTTAGTAGAACAAAATGTTCTTGCACTGAGGAAGTATAAAGGGAAGAAAAAACATTATTTTAGTAAAGAAATAATAAAGACAAATCTCTTTAAGATTCCAATTTTAAATTAACATTACTTTGTTAATAAAATAATAGCATAATTTTGACACACCAATAACAAAGGAATATCAAGATTGAACCATTAATCCTCCCCTACTCACCCCCACCCCCCTCACACCCAAAGTTCAATTAATATATATTATGAAGAATGGCACTGGAGGTGGAGGTCTAATACCCATCTGCTATCCTAATACTAATACTATAGTATATGCACATTGATCTATTTCTCCATCATCCTATATATATTCACCTATGTACATGCCTATAGTTGGACCTCTATAAATGCCCTTTATCACCCAGTTCTTTCCTCTATTTCATTTTACTTTCCTCTTGTCCCACCATCATGCTCAGTCTCTATTGGGGTTTCAGTATTTTCTCTCTGTTACATTACTTTTGATCAACCCCTATTGTGCCTCTCATACCCACCTTGTTACTGATTTTGAATCCCTTTTTAGTCCCTTGTCCCTGGACTAGTCAGCACCACTGCCTTTCCACCTCCTCCCTATCTCCCATGTTCCCACCACCTCATCAGTGAAGATTTTAAAAATATTTTGTTACTATATTTCTCCGTTCATTTATGAAATCATTTTGCATATTGAAGTGTGTGAAAACTGAGGATCATTCCATTACAGGAGCTAAATTGCTGGACACAGGATATGGCTTCTCTTCATAGACTAGAGTCTCCTTGTTTTTCAGAACCCAGCTACTTGTCTACACCTCCAGCACTATTCTTCATTATATATATTAAATGTTCTTTGGGTGTGAGGAGGGTGGAGGTGAGTGGAGGAAGATCAATGGTTCAATCTTGATATTTCTTTGATATTGGTTTGTTACAAAAGTTGCTAATATTTTATTAACAAAGTATTGTTAATTTAAAATTAGAATCTTAAAGGGATTTGTCCTTATTCTTTATTAAAATAATGTTTTTTTCTCCCCCTAGTTCTTAAAAACTAACAGATAATTGAAATTAACTGAGCCCAGGATTTTGTAGAGTGTGGGACAAATGTGTTACTTCTTGAATCATTGGCCAAGGTCACATTAGAGAAGTCTTCAGCAAGAAATAGTAGGAAGGGATGTCTTACAAATTGATGAGCAAAGTTCACATGTTATACAGACCATCTACAACAAAAGCACAAAAGAACAAATGAAACAGATAATTGTTAACCATAGAAACCAGACAGTAAAAGGAAAAATAGAAAAGTGGATGATTTAGCACTGACTAGGAGAAGAAACTGAACAAATGCAGATAGCAGCCAGATGGTGACATAGCACAGCCATCTTAACATTTGCAAGCAACATTTGAAGGCAACAGTAGTCTGACAATACAAATATAGAGGAGTGTTGGCTGCAAGAAGATGGGGTCCTCCATAGTCTACACATCGCTTGCCTCTCAGCATAAACAAGGTAGTAAGAAAGCAATGGATTATGTCTATAAAACCCTGAAAAAATTACCAACCAAGAATTATATATCCTGAAAAAAACCGTCTCTCAAATATGGTGATACAAAGCTAAAGAACTTTTAAACATCATGCAAACCTTACAGGAAACACCAAGGAGAGTTGTTTGGACAGATTCAATAGCAATAAACAATAACCTAAACTTAACATACCACTCATGACTTTTCATGAATGTCCTAGAAATCAATGAAAATAGTATGTACAAAGGATACACCTTTTACCACATTAGCAAGGAAATAATTGTGAAGGGAGTTCCAATATCTCTGAAGGTGTCAATGATTTCTATTTTATGCCAGTCACCTCTGACAGTGGGAACTTCTCCAATTAAATTAAGACACTTGCTTACAATGTATCTGATTGGGTCCTCCTAGGGTATAGGCACAGTGAAAGACAACACAGACAAGGTAGGTGTGAACACAGACAAGGTAGGTGTGATTACCCGAAGGGACAGGAGAATAAAAGTTGTAATCAGAGTAGCCTCGTTTACGTGGACTAATGGAATTGGTATTTAGGCAGTGTCCAAGGAGTGAAATCAATGGAAAACCTACTAAGTGTTTGCTTGATCTAGGCAAGTGAAATAATTGTAGGTCAAGTGAATGGCAGTCTAACTATATAGTCAGAATAGAAAGGCATGACCCCTCAACCTATTCCCAGACTTGATCCAGTTTAGGAACTCAAAACTTTTCAATGAAGGGAAGGCTGGATCACTTTGAGGAAAGACCACACTAATAATACACCACTAATAATATATACTGCTGGTCTTTCTATCAGCTTTCTCCAATGGGATTTGTAGTCTTTTGCCAGAGAAATAATCATACTTTTCAAGGATTTCTAGATACTGGCTCTGAATTGCCACAAATCCCAGGAAATTGAAAATGTCTTGAAGGCCTATCAGTCAATATAAGGGCATATGGAATTCAAGATATTAATGACGTATTAGTTCAGATTCATCTCAAAATTGGGTCAATTAATTTCCAAATACATCCTATAATCATTTCTCCAAAGGGTATAATGGGAATGGTCATACTCAGCAAATGGCATGTGCCCCCTCCTAGTTCCCTGATATGTGGAATAAGGCTGATTATGATAGAAGAAGCCAATTGGAAGAAGTTGGAGCTGTTTTTGCATAGGAAAATAATGTATTAAATACAATACCATTCCTGGAGAGATTGCATAGATTAATGACACCATCAAGGATTTTAAGGATGCAAAAGTGATGACACCTAACTAATCTATTTGATCAGTGGGGGGAAATGGAAAGAAAGAGAAAAGAAATGAATAAAATAGATCTCAGAGAATTATAGTGGATTATTGTAAATATAACCAGCTAGTGACGTCCATTTTAGTTGCTCTTCTATATGCTATTTTATTGCTTGAGTAAATGAATACTTTCTAGATACGTGGCATGCAGCTATTTATCTGGACAATGTCCTTTTATCATTTCCTCTTTGAAACAACCACCTGAGAGTGTTTGTAGACAGCTGGCTAGTGCAGCAATACACTCTGACCGTCTTCCCTCATAGTTATATCAATTCTAAAGCACCATGTCATAATTTAGTTCACAGTGACCTTGGTCATTTTTACCTTATAAAATTTGTCAAACTAATCCATTATACTGATTATTTTATGCTGATTGAACCTACTAAGGAAGCTATATCAATGAGTCTAGACTTACTGACTAAATATCTGTGTACTAGAAGGTGGAAAATTAATTTGAGAAAAATCCATGTCCTTTCTATCTCAATAACATTTCAAGGGGTGCAATGGGGAATATAGAAATATTTATTCTAAAAAGAAATATGTTATTGCATCTGTTCCATCCAAAAACTAAAACGAAGGCAGAAACCCTGCTGAACCTCCTTAGATTTTGGAGCTTCTTAAGCCTCATTTAGAGGTGCTGCTCTTGTCTTCATAACAAGTAATTAAAAGAACTTCTTTAGGTTTTAGTGGAGCTCAGAACAAGGGAAGAATCAATGGACAGTTTCAGACAGCTGTGGAAGCCACTTTGACTGGTGCCTAAAGTCAGTGTGGTATATAAAGTTTAGAATCATTGGCATGCCTCTATTAGTGAATCAGGTGTACATTTTTTGACTTACATCTCTGCCATCCTGCACAGATAACAACCCTCTTATTGAAAAATAGGTTTTGGGGTTGTTACTGGGCCTTAACAGAGATAGTACAAATGGCTTAAAATGGGCGGCAAACTCACCATGCTACCTGACCGACCTACCCATTTTGAATAGATATTGTGTGACTCAGAGTCGTGAAGTGAGATTTGCAAACCAGCACTCAATAATTAAATGGGATACAAAAGCAGCCTTAAGCAGGACCAGAATGTGTGAATAAGGTTGCTAAGGAGATGGTCTAAATGACTTTGGGCTCTACTTCTGTCCCATTACCATCCTTCTCTGAGTGTGACCTATATTCTCATGGGAATTTCCTGATGATTAGTCGATTGAGGAAGAGAAAACTCATGCATGGTTTGCAGATATTTCTACATGATATACATGTACTACTTGAAAGTGGACAGCAGCAGCACTAGCCCTTCTCTGGGGCTGAAGGAGAGTGGTGAAGGGAATTCCTCTCAATTGACAGAACCTCAAGCATGACCCCTGAGTTTTCTTTTTCAGGGGAATAAATGGCTAACTATGCTATTATATGCTCACTCATAGACAATGGTCAATTGTTTGGCTGGATTCTTGGAAAGAGTATGATGAGAAAATTGTAAAAAAGAGGTCAGGAAAAGGTAAACTGATATATCTCTCTGAATGGGCCTAAGAAGTTGAAGATATTTGAGTCTTTTGTGAATGCTCATCACAATATTACCTCTACAAGAAATATATTAACAATCAAGTAGATAGGATGCCATATCCTGTGGAAAGCAATCACCAAATTTTCCCAGCCACTACTATCATTGCTCAATGGATTAATGAGGAAAGTGGCCATAGTGACAGGACTGGGAGTTAGATCCAGGCTCAGCAACATGGGTTGCCAAGACTATAACTGTAGGGGAATAGAAACCCCAGTATTTCTTTTGTGGAGTTACTGGGGGTTTTGAACTTCAGACCATGCAGATCATAGCCCAAATCCAAACTAAAATATCATCTGTACTCTATTTTGTAGAGACCAGTTCTGAGTACATGATATGCAACCATTTCTCAGGGAGATCAATCAGCAAATTGCTAGCAAATTCATAACATACATTTGCATCCATCAGGGATAGAACACCATTTTGTCCTTACTGAAATGAACCCTCTAGATATAGTTTGTCTCCCTTATATGCAATGATTTTTTCTCCAAGATTACTCTGGCAGTCATGTACTTATGTTATTTTTATGATTGAAATGTAGGGGTGGAGTCTAACCTGTTAATCTGGAGATAGCCATTGAGTAGCCCAGGAGGTCTCTATGTGGGCATGGCTTTCTCCTGAGACTTCTGGGAAATCTCACGATATTTCTCTCTTGAAGATGAGAAGCTATCTTCTCATTTGTTGGGAGTTAGTCTTAGAGGTGATGAGTCACAGACAAGACAAGATAGCAGCATCCGAGAAGCTGGAGGAGTCGGCGGAGAGACCACATGGTTTTGCCCTGATGGAGCCAGACCTCTGAAGCTGGAGCGGCATGCTGTTGATAGATCCTGAGCCCTGGAATCGAGGAGCCATGGGGAGACCCCTGACAGTGCCAGAATTCTGCACCCACTGACTTGTGACTTTGTGAGTGTGAAGGAGACTCTGTAGACTGATTTCGGGCATATGACTTTGTCCTGGACTGGATGCCTTCTTAGTGTCACATTCCTTTTGTATATAAACCCTATATGCATGTCTATGAAATTTGTTCCTCTAGTCTACCTGGACTAACACATTATAGTACCTTAGGAGTGAGGTACTAGAGGAACAAATCATAAGATGAAAAGTAGAAGCTTGTTTGACTTGTGCCTCATGGTATTTTACTTCTTTGGCTAGCTAGAAGTCAGATATGTCCTTGCAGTTTACTACGTTATTTTCTGGAAGCAATGTGGGAAGTTAAAGTTTTGATTACTTCGTTTGGATGATGTCTTTGGTTATTCCCTTATAAAATGGGGATTCAGCTCAAGGATAATGGTTAAGAAAGGCAGAATGCCTGACCGAAAGCAGGGATCTGTTTTGATGCCTTCGGAGAACTGATTCAATATTTTTGTGTAAACAGTAGTTTAGATAAGGATATAGATAAGCTTAATAGGTATTCCCCTTGACTGTTTTAATAATTAAGTTTGATTTCTGACTATGCTGTTTATACTGATTTCTTATGCTTGTTATTGTAAATATAAGGATGCATAGAAATGTTTATTGGGAAGCATGGAAAGAGTTTGCAAATCCAGTTACCTCAAGGCAAACATTGACCTCTAGAGGGTTTAGGATTTAGCGTCAAAGACATTCCTAAACAGATTAACCCCACCTTGTGCTTAAATGGGGTTAATCTACACCTGGAAAGACTTCTCTGAAGAAAGCAGCCCCACCCAGTCTTTCGGAGTACTCAGGATACTTGTAGTCTGAGAGAAGGTCAGACTGACTGATAAAGAAGAATAGAGTCTATTTCCTTGGAAAATCCCGACTAGTGATTATCTTCAGAAGCAAGGAATCTGAAACCATGAAGATAACTCCTCTCTGGGTCTGAATGTTAAAGGTAACATGTGGCAGGCTGAAATGCTTGTTAGGTGACCACCCAGATTTACTGCTTGTTGGTAAAAGCAGGAGAAATGTGGCAATAAAGTGCCGGGGTGAGTTTGGCCACTGACACCCAGGGACTTGGTTCACAGGAAATAGAGGAGACGAGAGCGGGTTTACTGGTCTGCAGTTCACAACCTAGTATGAGAGAGCTAGGCATGTTGAGAATTAGTTGGGACCTTGATCTAAAGGAAGGTGACCAATGGCTACCCTGATAGGCTAAGTTGAAAAGCCCCCATTGAGTTGACCAGAACCCGACCTGAGGAAGAGATGTGATTTAAGTCTGTGACCTGGTGCATATCATTGCTGACTTATGGATGGCCTGTCCTGATTTGACTTTGCTAATGGATGAACACTTCATGAGTTTCCAACTGGAATGAAGATTCTTCACGTTGAAAGATATGATTGTTTCCTCAGAGCACTGGGTTGGTATAAGTGGGCAATATAGAAATTAGATACCAAAAATGAGGGAATGAAGGCATGAAGTGATTGGCTTGCAAACCCTTATAGGCGGTAGAATATATATATATATATATATATATATATTCATAGGATTATAGGATCAAAGTGTAAATATTTTGTAACTACAGTTGTAAGGCACAAGATATCTTTTGTTTTGTTCACTTATAGAATGTTATTTTTAAATTATGGTGACACATGTTGAATTGTATGCATTTTAGTTTTATTCTGTTAGTTATAGATATGATTTTATTGTTTATTTGAAGGTTACACATGGTTACAGAATTATGTGAAAGTATAAAATTAGCAAGGGGTGGTCTGTGGCAGTCATGTGCTTATGTTAATTTTATGATTGAAATGTAGGGGTGGAGTCTAGCCTGTTAATCTGGAGACAGTCATTGAGTAGCCAATGAGGCCTCTATGTGGGCATGGCTTTCTCCTGAGACTTCTGGGAAATCTCATTATATTTCCCTCGTGAAGATGAGAAGCTATCTTCTCCAATTGTTGGGAATTAGTCTCAGAGGCGATGAGTCACAGACAAGACAAGATGGCAGCGTCTGAGAAGCTGGAGGAGCCAGCGGAGAGACCACACGGCTTTGACCTGATGGAGCCAGACCTCTGAAGCTGGATCAGCATGCTGTTGATGAACCCTAAGCCCTGAGGAAACATGGGGAGATCCCTGCCAGTGCCAGAATTCTGTACCCATTGACCTGTGACTTCGTGAGTGGGAAGGAGACTTTGTAGATTGATTTCAGGCGTATGGGTTAATATAGGACTTATGACTTCGTACTGGACTAGATTGGGATGCCTTCTTAGTGTCACATTCCTTTTGTATATAAAACCTTTCCTTATATCTATATGTGTGTGTTTGAAATTTGTTTCTCTAGTCTACCCGGACTAACACAACTACCATTCATGAACTTCCATAATGCCTTATCCACTAGCATAGTATCCTCATATCACAACCTCAGGTCACAGAATATGACACATGGCAATGGGACATGTTCATGGAATTTTCTTGTGTTATCATAGTCCCCTTTATCCTGAAGCATCTGGCTTCATAAAATTATTATATAATGACCTTCTAAAGATTGATTATGGTGCTAGTTAGGTGACAGTACCTTGCAGCTTTGGAAAAATGTTCTCAAGGAAGCTATACCTTATCTAAACCAAAATCTAATTTATGGGTGCTGTTTCCACAATAGTCAACATTCATATGTCCAAGGACCAAACGATGCAAATGGAAATGACAAGTCTCCTAGTGACCTATTTGAAAGTGTGAGTCTTTGTTTCTTGTCTCTACAACCCTATGCTCTTCAGGTAGGAAGGTTTTCATTTTTAAAGTAGAAATATTCCTACCCAGAAAATAAAAGCTGAATCCATTGAACTAATAGTTAAGAAGACACATTGTACATGTTGGGTTTCTTATGCCTCTGGATAAAGAAATAAAGAAAGGAACTACTGTGTGAGTGAGTCGGTTGATTCTGATTTCCATGAAGATAAAACTGAATTGGTATTACATAATGAAAGTAAAGTACAGCATGAGAAAGTACCCCACAAAACTGGAGTTCTTTTTTCAAAGCTATGTTCTAAATTTTTTTCTACAAAATGACCTTATCACCCTCCAAGTACTCTTCAGAACACTTAATACATTTATCAAATCTGCAATTTCATTCTTGGAAAAGTTTTTCAAACTCATCTGTTTGGATGGTTGACAGCACATTCTTAATTTTTTTCTTCATCTCTTTTATGTCATCAAATCACTGTCCTTTAATGTCCTTCTTCATTTGCAGAAAAAAAAGAAGTCACACCAAGAAGTTTAGGTGAGTAAGGTGCTGGGGGCAAGAGAGGCATGCTATTTGTGCCCCAAACTGACACAATGAGATGACTGCATAAGCAGTTGCATTATCATGGTGGCAAGACCAGTCTCTCATATCCCACAAAACAGGATTTTCTTTGTCTCATATTGTTACACTATCTTTTCAGAACCTGCAAACAGAAAGCTTGATTAATAGTCTGACCTGATGGAAGACCCCCAAATGCACCGTGAGTCTACATTTCCCTCAATATAGGAAGTTGATAGACTTCCAGAATATGATTTATCATCAGTTGACAATTCGCATTTTTTGAAGTGACAAAATTACTTGAATTTGAAAAACAATTGGAAAAAAATTTTATCTTAGAGCTATCCTTGCGTTCAAAATCACAACAGTTTCTACAGCATTTTTCCTGAGCAGTAGGCAAAATTATACAGCTGCACACTGCTTCCTTAAATCAGTCATCATAAAAACAAGGTTCAAGTGAAACAGTTTTTACCAAAAAAATTCACTGTGACCAGGTGATGTCACTGGGATCACTAACTCAGAGCAAGTGGCCTGATGCTAATCTAGCAGGAAAAATGTCTACTATGAAAGCTCTACTCCACCCAGTGTAATTCCGTTTTTTTCCTTGGGGGGATAAACCCTCTGGAATACAGGAAATTCATAGGTTGTCTCCTAATATAGGTGCTGTAATTGAAGCAAACAATAAACAATAGCAACCCAATCTGAAGTTGACTACTAATGTTATGTGAACTACAGGAATGAATATTTGGGTCATCCTGCAAAGCGAACAACCAAGGACACAAGGAAGAACATAGTTCTATATATTGGCTACGGCTCCATGATTAGTTGGACAAATGAGACTAGAATCATTGTGTTTTCTTCTTGAATGTATGTATCAAATATTTTCCTTTTTTAATTTATAAAGTATAGAATGTAAATGAGGCATATGTGTTTTCAGTTGTACCTCTGCATGTGGCTTCATTCTCATGTTTAATGCAAGTGTGACTTTATGCACGTTTATTTAGAGATTGTGCATGCTTTAAGAAGATATGTACAGGGCCTTGAGGTGACGTGTAATAACTAATTTTGTGTTGAGCTTCCTAAACTTGGTTTTTCAGTGGTTTTGTTAGTTAGTTAGATTTAGTAATCCTCAACAATGTAAGCTAAAAAAATGTAGTGAATTCTATTTTCTAAGCTGGTTTGAGTAATCAATTGTTTGTAACATTAGGGTGGGACTAGGGGTCTTCATACTCCAGTCACAACCCTGATGACAATAAAAAGAAACTTCCATATGTGTGGCCTTGTTTCTACAGAAAGGTTTTGTGGAAAATCTTGTTTACTTTTTTGTGTCTGAATCCTGTGTCTGTCTCATATATCTTTTGTTCCTTGGACTTGAGTCAAAACACCAGTCATTCTGCCCTTTGACCTTGATTTCTTTCACCTCTCCATTGAGAGGTTTGACTTTCTTATCTGGTATTCATCTACCTCTTGATGCTGATATCAGCCTGTTGTATTCCTTCTGATCTTAAGTTCATCAGTCCCTGATGTCATGTGAGTCAGGAGAAGCCTCTGCCTTTACATGTGGCCTATGGAATTTGAATTGATTATGCCTACATCTTTAAATGTGTGTGCCATTCTCATAGTCAACTGAAAGAGCTGGATCTGAACTCATCCCAATGGTTAAATTTTTACCTAATTATACAGGTCTAGAAAGGAAATATTAACACCAGTGAAGTGTGGATACCTGAGAATAACCACGTTTTTAAAAGCAAAAGGGCAATATTTACCCAATGACAAAATTCATAAGGGTTCATAAAATTGAGGAAAGGAACAAGCAACAAAGAAAGAAAGATAAGTGAGTCTGCATTAGGAAATTTCAATGAATGAGATAAAACAAAAATATATATGAATTGTCTAATATAAAACTGATGGTCTGTTCTGTAGAAATTCAGTCAATTTAACAAGATGTTTTAAAAGTAAGTTTCTTTGTTAAAATTTTACTTGAGAAATGGTGTGTTCGAAATTTTAAATGTATTTCAGTAATTCGGGCACCAAAACAAAAACCCATCACCATCTAGTGAATTACAACCCACAAAATCCTATAGAATAAAGTAGAGCTACCCCACTGAGTTCGCAATTCTGTTAATCTTTAGGGAAGATCTACCACATTTTTCTACTCTGGCACTTCTAGTGAGTTCAAACCACCAACCTTGTGTTGAACATTTAACCACTTTGTGTCCTTCTCAGAGTTCTTATAATTTAGGAGCCCTGGTGGTATAGTGGGTTATACATTGGGCAGCTACCCACACAGTCAGCAGTTCAAAACTGTGGTGAAAAGATGTGGGAGAAAACTGTTTTGTGGGAGAAATTTGAGCCTTTCTACTCCCCTAAAAATGTGCTGTCTCAGAAACACATAGAAGTGGTTCTGCTCTACCCAATCGGGTCACCATAAATCCAAATCCACTTGATGAAAAAGTTTTGCTTCTGAGAGTTTTAAAGTCTCCCAGAGGTTGTTCTAGTTTTTCTGTAAATAATCAGTCAATAATTATTTGAAGCACTGCAGAACATAATGCAATGCATGTGAGGGATCTTTTACAATGATCATAATAATTTATAATATTGTGTTAATCCTGGTAGACTAGAGAAACAAATTCATAAACATGCACATGTATATAAGGGAGAGGTTTATATAAAAGAGGAATGAAACACTGAGAAAGTATCCCAGCCCAGTCCAAGTCTGATATTATCCCATATGTCCGATACCAATCCATAAGTCCTCTTCAGACTCACAAAGCACATGCAATGACACGAGAACAATCACAGGCCAGTAGGTGCAGAGTCTTGTGTATCTAGTGGTGGTAGAAGCATCTCAGCACTGACAGGAGCTTCTCAGGGCTCCTTAGGCATCTCAGCGCTGGCAGGAATCTCCATGTGGCTTTTTCACCTTTAGAGGTCTGGTTCCATCAGGGTAAGCCCATGTGGCTTCTCCTCCCAGGCATCTCACAGGGAGTCGGCCTTGTGTCTTGTCAGTAGCGCAGCTCCAAGGGACTATATCAGTGAGTCTTTCATCTCCAAGGGGAAATACCATGAGATTTCCCAGAATTCTCAGAGGAGAAAGCCATGCCCACACAGAGTCTCATTGGCTATCTCCAGATTGACAGGCTAGTTTCTACCCCCTACACTCCCAATCCTGAAATTGACACAAGAGTACATGACTGCCACAAATATGCGTACTAATTTGAAACAAGTGCTTACATCCTCAGTTGTTTTAGTAATTGTTTGCTTCAATACTTTTATCAAATCTTTAAATTTTTTTACATTGAGGAAAGTGAAACTAAGAGGCTAGCCACTTGTGTAAGAGTACTTGTCTGGTGCCAGAGTCAAGATTTGAACCGGGTTTTTCTAATGACAAGGGATATTTTCAGGATTTTATTGAATTTATGGTGTGATTTTAAAAAATCAAAATATGAGTATTCACTATCTTTGCTGTGAAGACCAAAGTCGTTTCTATGACCTATACCATTGCAGATGTTTTCTGTTGCTGATCAAGTTTTGCTCTCCCAGATAGGTTTTTATACAGTTTGTTATGGATTGCATCTTATCTCCTCAAAACATGTTGGGATACTAACTGATACATATGGACAATGTAATATAAAATAATCACATCTCATAATTCAATATAATAAATGCAATGTAATAATCAGCTGAGTTTATAAAAATATATTCTGCATTCTAAATCTAACTACTTGAGTTATAAAAAATAGATGAATGCACACAGAGGCACACAAGTCAGGGTTAACCCAAAGCATGAGAGGATCACCGAGGAAACAAGGAATCCTGAGGCTGTGACCACAGAGAGGGCAAAGGAGCCTTCCACTGGGGAGTAAGCAGAGAAAGCCTCACCCTATGGTTGAACCCTTCAATCTGAACTTATAGCATCCCGAGTAGTGAGAAAATAAATTTCTCTTCTTCAGCGTTACCTATTCTTGGCGTTTGTATAACAGCAGCATAAAAATTCTAAGGCATTGTTTGTGTGCCTTCTGTTTACAAAATGTTCCTATCAAAATAATCAAAGAACAAGCAATAAATGAGAACTCACGAAGTACCTGAGACTTTGAAGCATGTTGCCTCTGGAAGACGTAGAACATTGTACCTTTAAAGCTGGTGCTTACAGTCACTTATTACTGTAATAACTTCTTTTGATACATATACTAGAAAGGCACAAATTTGCAGGATATCCATGCCCTGCATACATCATGGAAGTGGTAGTTACATAATCTGGTGTCAGTTTGAGTAGATTATGAGTGAAGGGGTGGAGTCTGTCCTGTCAATCAAGATAAAATCAATGAGGCCTCTGTGTGGGTTTGGCCTCCTGAGAATTCTGGGGACTCCTGTGTTTCCTCCCTGGAGGCATGAGACATTTCTCTCACTGCTCACTCCCTGAGAGACACTCTACTGACAAGACACATGGCACTATGTTGATACAGCCCTGTGCCCTGGGAACTGGAGGAACCACATGGAGATCCCTACCAGCAGGGAGATGCTTAAAATGACACTGGATTCCCAAGACTTCCAATCCATAAATCTGTGATCTTCCTGCATTCAGCATCATTGCATATGTTTTGTGAGTCTGAAGAGGATCTTTTAGGCTAGTTTCAGACATATGGGCTAATATCAGACTTAGGGACTTGATCTGGACTGATCTGGGCTTTTTCAATATTCAATTGTTCTCATATATAAGCCTCTTATACACATTTTTGTGTGTATGAATTTGTTTCTCTAATCTACCCAGACTTAAGATGGGCATCTTAACCCTTTTGTGACTGAAATATATTCTGCTTTGAATATTTTGGTGATGTCAAGGGTCTTCTGAACCGGAAATCAATATATTTGGCAATTCTCAGTATTGTCCCCATGATCAAAATAAGGAGAAAAAAAGTGAGGTAATATGGATTTTGATACAATTACACATATGTCACCAATAGAGTCTGATTGTAGACTTAGGCCTGTTTGTATTCAAATAAGGCATATTTATTCAGATTTATTGAATTGTGGTAGTTACATAATTTCATGTCAACTTGAAGATATATAAAAGTGTAGGCAAGTGTGGTATTCAAATCTGTCAATAAGGTCACAGTCTGATGGTACCTCCTTATGGGTGTGCCTTTTTATAAGGAGGGCCCTGGGAACCTTTCCTCCTCGCCCTGTCTTCAAGTTCCTGATGGCTGACATTGGTTGCTGCCAGAGTCCAGTTTTGCATCAAACACCATTCGATTCACGTGACTTTATGCCCATCGATCTGTGATATTTCCCCATTCTACATCATTCCTTGTGATTGTGTGATTCTGAAGTGGGATTGATGGACTAATATCTGACTTATGGACTTGAGATGGACGGGGCTGGCTTGTTTGCTTGATATATAGCTACTTCTTCATATAACTCTCTTTCTTATACATAGCTTAGGATCTCTGGATTTTTTTCTCTAGTCAGCCTTGCCAGGTGTTTTACAGATCCTTGCCATGTGCAGCATGTACTACATATCACCTGGATAGATACCTTTCCAAGAAAACTGAATGTTTATAAATGTCGGTGGGTAATATATGTCCATCTATCAGAAAAGGATTAAGACAACATTTTATCATAGTCTTAGGGGCAACAGTTTGTTCTTGAAAGCTATTTTGTGCTCATATGATAATTTAAAGTCCCCATTTGGAGGAAAAGCCTGTCCATCAAGTAGGATGAGTGAAAAACAATTCTTAATTTTAAGCTTTATAAGCTAAAAAAATATTTGATTAATATTTCATACAACTTGATTGACTCGTAAACTTGAAGAAGTAGTATGTCAAAATGTGCTAATATATACAAAACACGCCAACACCATGGAGGAAAATATCAGTATTACCTGGAGCTAAGACAATTCAAGGTTTAATAACTGCATGAATACTGCTATCAGATATATGTTTTTTATAATGATACATAGCGTGTATATTATATTTAAAGTGTATCTCATGCTATGAGTATCTTTAGAATATTTTAAGTCTATGAAGAACTCCTGTTTTACTATGTATGGATTGACTTTGCAGTTTTCTTAAATTTTATCATTTATATATGAAAATATATGATCAAAGTTGTAAAATGTAAGAATGGTGTTTTCCAGGAACCATGAAAATTTTATTTGTGATTTCATGTAATTAAGAAGATATTCCTGTAAGGAACGTTTAAATTTTAAAAATGTTGAGTCCATCTTAATTTGTATGTCTTGAAATCATATTTTTCATTACTGTTTTTATTTATGAATGTATCTTTTCTCTATTTCTTATATTTTTTGAACTTCACTTGATTTAATTTCTATTATATTCCTATGAAATATACCCAAGAAAGGAATTCTCAAGCTCCTTTTTCAAGTAACGAGCAACGTGGGCATAACTTGCTAAGTCCTTTGTTGGAGAAATGAATTCACATATTTATTTATTGATTAAAGGGGCACTAATAATTTAAAAATTCAATTTATGTTTCTGTATTTCATATCCTTCAGCAGTAGAATTAATGAATGTATGATGTACTCACAATGTCACAATTCATTTCTATAATAAGGCTTCACTTTACATAATTAAAGATTTGGGGACTTTATTGAAGAGGCCAAGTAAAGTTAGATTTTTCTAGCTTCAAAAAGGGTGCTGCAGTGCTTAATAGCTTAGACACTGGAACCAATCTGCCTAGAAGTAAAATTTGATTCTACCACTTATGCCTATGGGTAAGTTATTTAATCTAGGTTTCATTGCTTCCAAAGTGAGAAAGATAATAGTTTCTATATAACTCTAAAGTTAAGGGAATAACTATAAAGTTAAGTGAGTAAAATATATATAATGTTGAGCACATATCACAATGTAAGTGTGTTCAATGAATATAAAAGATGCAGCATCTAAATAGGATACTTGTTATTTTGGGGTGATAGGCAGAATATAATACTGAATGTGCATGCAATATAAATAGCTTGACCAGAGTAAATGATGTCACAACAGAAAAGATCTTTATATATAAATATATGAGGATGGTTCAGAAAGTTTTTGAAAAAAAATTTTATCTTTCTATTCCTCTTTTCCACAAGCTTTGTGAAGCACTTTCCTGTGTATGTATCGGTATCAACAGATATGTATAGGTATGCACAGTCATGTGTTGCTTAACATTCACAATATATCTGCAGAATAGGATGCTATGTAATTGGACATTGTGGGAACATCACAGTCATTTGCCACAAAAATATGAAGAAAAAGATTTACAGGGAAGGAAGGAGGAAAGGAGAGCTAGACGTGGGTAACTGGTTATCCTGCAACTAAAGCAGCAATGGATTATGGGAAGAAAATATATAAAATGTTGTTAGGCAAAGTCCAAGTCATTTAACAACCCATTTCCTGGAATGAATTGTGGACATTAAATAACCTGTGGCTGTAAACCAAGGGTCCTCAAACTTTTTAAACAGGGGGCCAGTTCACTGTACCTCAGACTATTGGAGGACCGGACTATAGTTTAAAAACAAAAAGCTATGAACAAATTCCTTTGTACACTGCACATATCTTATTTTGAGGTAAAAAACAAAATGGGAGTGAGTACAATATTTAAAATGAAGAACAAGTAAAGTTAAATCAACAAATTTACAGTATTTCAATGGGAACTATGGACCTGCTATGGCTAATGAGATGGTCAATGTCCGGTTCCATATTTGTCACTGCTAGTCATAACAATGATGCAAGTGTGCATCAGTTAGCCAAGATCTGTTTGGAGATTTCAGATGTCTCATTCTGGAAAAATTCTGTTCACAGAGATAAGTGCTGCCAAAGATAATTAACATTTTGAGTCCCTGGTTCCTGAAATTAGGATATCTCTCAAAGGGGAGAGATACATAGAAATTAGGAAGGATGCTTGACTTGAATGCGCCTTTCAGAGGCGCACTTCAGCCAGTTCCATTTGGTAAATTGTATCCACATTTTCAATGTCAATCGAAAATGGGCTACGGAAAAATTATATTTCTTGTTCATAGAGATGAAGCTCTTTAAATCTAAATTGGAACTCCTTTTGCAATTTTTCTGAAGAATCCACACATTTTCTTTGGGACTGCAACCCATGGTTTTTTCGCTAACAGATTTTGAGTTGTGGGGAGATGGCAGAAAATTTCCTCCTTCACTTGTTTGATGAGGAGGCCTAATTTTACTTCAAATGCTTTCACATGTGATTTCACAGATGGGCTTCCCCTTTCCTTGAAGTTGTGTATTGAAACTGTTGAGCAGCTCTGTTTCAACTGTCAAAAATGCAAGGTGTCATTTCCATTCTGCATCATTGAGCTCTGGTACTTCTTTGTTTTTTTGGAAGCAGAGAATCTGTAATCGGTGGAATTAAGTCATTGAAATATTTAAAAAATTCTCCCTCAACTCAGCCAACAGACTTCTGTGTGGTACAGAACATCTTCATAGACAACATTTAGCTCAGATAGAAATTCTTGAAATTGTCTGTGGTTCAGTGCATTAGCTCTAATGAAGTTAACACAGGGTACCACAATTTTCATGACAGAGTCCCACTTCAGTGATTTACTACACAGTGTTTGTTCGTGGATGAGGCAGTGTATGGTTATTGAATGAGAATGGTTCTATTTGTCCATCTCTTGGTTAATGCGAGCAATTACTCCTTTCTTCTACCCCACCATGCTTGGAGCGCCATTAGTTGTCACAGTGGCTAGTTTAGCCCAGTCCAGCTCCAAACCATTCGCAGTTTGGCAAACCGTTTTTTATAGATATCCTCTCCTGTAGTTCTTCGTTTGGTGCTTTGCAGTGCCGCAAGCTCTTCTATGACTTCAAAATAGTACAGGAATGAAATTTAGAAGTTGTGCAGATGAATATCATTGCTTTTGTCAAGTGCCAAGGAAAACTAGGAAACATTTTTTGCAGAGTTTTGCAAATGTTGATGCAAATTGTCTGCCATTTCTTCAATCCTTTGTGTAATTGTAGATCCTGAAAGACTCATTGTACTAAATAAATTGGCCTTCTCTGGACACATCTCTTTGGCAACAGAAAGAAGACATTCTTTAACAAATTCTCCCTCCACAAATGGTCTGTCAGTGCATGCAGTTAGCTTGGTAACTTGAAAACTTGCTCACAGTGATGAATTATTTACCTGCTTCTGCTTCACAAATGTATTTTGTGAATACATTTGTTGTCAGTGTATTTTTCAACTTCAATATTTTATCTTTTCTCACTTCTCTGACCAAACAATCATATTTATCTTTATTTTGAGTTTGCTAGTGTCAACACAAATTGTATTCTCTGAACACACACACTATATTCTGGCATATCAAACACACAGCTTTTTCCTTGTGCTGCATGAAAAAAATAGTAAGTTCACTGTTCTTTGAATATCCTACACACTGAATCAATTTTTCTCTTTTTTGATATCATTGTTTCCTAGGGAGTCCAAATTGAGAAATATATATATATATATATATATATATATATATATACATACACACACACACATACACACACACAATATAACAGCATTAACTTTGCCCACACAGAGACATAAAGACTGCACTGCCCATCATCGCAATCTGGTCAGTGTCCATCTATGCAGCCTTGTCAGTCCACATCATTTCAGCCTCACCAGTGTCCATATTCTTGGAACTCCACTTTTAGCTCAGGCTAAAAGGAACCAGCATGATTACAGAGTTCCTCCACCTTCTTTCCAGCTTTCAATACCCTGTCTGAACCACACTGTCATCAATGAACTTGCATGGGTAAGACCCATGCGATCAGATTCCACTGCAGGAAAAAAGAAGGTACATATGCTTTTTTTCTTCCGAATCTAATGCGAGTTCAGCCATAAAAGCATATGGCTGAACTCACGCTGCTCAGAGATTGCAACAGTGTGAACCGGGGCTTATACAACATACAACGTCATACACAACAGAATAATAGTCAGCATATAAATGCACTTAATGTCAATTAAATTGGATTTCCTACTTCTCAGCTGTCTGCAGAGCCGGATTGAGTTCTCATGGGACCCTAGGCAGATTACCAGTTCGGTGCCCCATGCAATATCACTGAGCACTGATCATTTGCATTAACACTGACTGCTGACCATTTGAGATAACACTGAGCACTTGCAATTATCATTACCACTGAACACTGACTATTTGCGTTACCTCTGAGCACTGTCCATTTGCATTAGCATTGAGCCCTATTTGTGATGCAGCCCCCCTAGAAACCACCCCTAACCAACTCACCAACTTTAAAAAAAGGACCTCCTAACTTCAAAAAGAAAAGGCCCCTGTTAATGGCACATAAAAAGAGACCCTACTAACAACTGCAATATGTATATAGATATTGATATAGATATAGATGATATACATGCAAGATGTATATATGTGTATATATACATATACATATATATCTCCTAACTTTTCCTTACCTAGATCTTCAGCTAGCAGCAGGCTCTGCACAGACAAGCTCCTGGATTGTCTGATCACACCCGAGACTGAGAGGAGGAGTCCAGAGACAGAGAGAAGGAGGGGAGCTGGGAGATTGCAGTGCGCATTCCACACATACAGCCTGCTAAGCAGGACAGGCAGCAGAGGCAAAACACCCAGGGGTGGGGAGTAGTGGTGGTGGTGGTGATAAATGTCCTCAGTGGACTGCATGTGCCTGCAGGCCATAGTTTGAGGAACCCTGCTATAACCGTTTTCCTTCTTTCGATTTCTTTGGGGTGGGATTTCAGGTTCTTCTTCCTTCAGACAATGCATAATCTGCTGGGGAACTGAAACTCACTATGAAATGATCGTTTAATTAAGTAACAAATTGAAGATATGAAAGATATGTATCAAATTTTGTTATATATACATATCCTCATATACATATGTATATTTGTGTGTATATATATATAGACACTTAGGTATTTCACTCGAGAGGAGAGATAGATATCATCCATGGCATTGTGTTCTTTTACAAATTTATGAAATCAGCAATTACTTTAAAATGAATATAAAGACGACTGAGCACCAGTGGCATAAGTGGTTGAGTGCGGGACTGTGGCCCACAGGTTTGGCGGTTCAATTCCAGCAGCGGCTCTCAGGAGCAGCGCTGGGTAGCTCCCACGACCAACAGAGGGCAGTGATGCCCAAACAAACAAACAAAAATCAATATAAAGAGATAAGAGGAAGAGAAACTAGATAGTAGAAATGGAATAACATTGTAAGTAGCAGTATGTTCACATATTATGAAAAATGTAACCAATGTCACCGAACAATTTGTTTTAAAATTGTGTAAAAGGAACTTAAAATTTTGTGTAGATTTCTCTGAGCACATGATAAAATGTTATTACTAAAACAATCAACTGTAAGGTTCTGCAATTAGTATGAATTCTGGATCACTTATCTTTCATGACCGGATCAAACATCTATTTATTGCATTCTAGAACTTAGATTCCATTTTAGACAAACTGGTTGACTTTCTATGGACTCTAGAATTTGTCTATAGTGATACTTTTCTTCTGTGATAAACAAAACTTAATCTTTAAAATGTATCCCTCATAAAGTAAAATAAGGGCTAAAATGGGCAAAGCTGAAAAAGCTGTCTTTGACATATTATCAAGATTAAAATAATCAGTAAAGGTCATGTTGATAATAGATTGCATAGTATTATAATTTTATATTGAATATGATATATCCTATATTACATATATTGTATATGAGAGAATATCACATCCTTAATTTTCTTTTGCAAAAATCAAAGTCCTAATCTAATAATGAGGAAAATATCAGCTATATTCCAATTGTATGACATTCTACAAAATACCTGATCGAATACCTGAAGTTCTTTGAACTTCAGGGAATCTGTCAAAACTGAGAGCCTAAGGAGACACAATGACTGAAGACAATGAGATATCTTGGATATCTAGAAACAGGAAATAACAAATTAGAATAATAGGCAGAACCTGAAGAAACTAAAGAAAATAAGACACTCAACTAAAAAGAGAACAAAAATGTGAATTGAAAAATTTCCCAAAAACATGAACAAAAGGCTAATAAACACATGAACAATTACTCAGTGTTATAAATTACTGTTGCTATTATTTTGATGTGCCATCAAGTTAGTTAGGGGTCCCTAGGGGTGTGGTGGGCTATGTTCTGACTGCTAATCACAGCATCAGGAGTTAGTTCAAACTCACCAACTTCTCCATAGGAGATACATGTAGCTGTCTACTTATATAAATATGTGAAGTTTTGGAAACACAAAGAGGCAGGTCTATTCTGTCATATAAGTTCATCTTTTGTCAGTAAGTAAGTTCAAGTTAGTATAGTGATTCTAAACACATCAAAACAAAATGCAGATTGCTCTTGTGCCACCAATCATTAGTATGCTAGCGCCCAATCATATGTTGGCCCCCCTGCTTGCAAGTTCTTCATCTCTTTTGACAAGTCCTTACTCTATCAAACCTGGTGTCCTTCTCTAGGGGACTTGTTTCTCTGGGAAGCATGTCCAAATTACACTAGATGAAACCTTACCTGGCTTGCTTGTGAGGAGCATTTTAGCTACATGCCCTCCAAGACATCTTTGCTTATTCTTTTGCACTCCAGTCATCCATTGTATATTTACTAGTATTGCCAGCACCATAATTCAAAGGCACCAAATTCTTTGTTTTTCCTTATTCAAACTTTTTGTTTCCCTTTTCACTTCACTTCAGTTAATGCTCCATGTACTTTAGCTACTCCATATTTAAGAATACATTTCATAGACTTTTATAATTTCTGTTTGATCTTTTACTTTCTTTCCTGTCTCTTTGATGACATTCTCTTCTCCTCATAAACAATGTCCTTGATATTATCCAAGAATTTCTCTGAAATTTTGTCATTGTTTCAATGTGCATAAATTATTCACAAGGTAGAGTCCAAAGTTTCACTTTTGTTAACATAGACTTACTCTAGTGATTTTAATTTTTTTCAGATTCAACTTGAACTTGTATATAATAATTGATAATCATTCAGCCACTTGCCTTGTCTGACTGATGATATTGAGCTTCCCTATCCTGTATGTAGTCAATTTGACTGCTGGGTATTTCATCTAACTGATTATATACCCCAAAGTTTTGAATGCAAGGATGTAAACAGTTATTGCACATCATTGTTTATTGCAACATTATTAGAGACAGGAATAATCAAGTGTCCAGAAACATATCATTGAATAAAATAAGTTTACAATTAGATATAATTTCACCACAAAACTTATTGAAGTTCTAGTATATGGTATGTAATGAATAAACATAAAATGTTAAGTGCAATAAGTTGTACACAAAGAAAAAAGTTATATGCCATTTTCCTGAAATATTTAGTATAGATATAATTGCACAGAAAGTAAATTTCAATAGTAGTAACCAGAAGCTTGGTTTCTGTTTGAGGTGTTCCTAAACTTATGAAAATGGATAGTAGAGTAATGCAGCATATTGAACATAATGTCAATGAATTGTGCACTTAAAGTGGTCAAAATGAAAATGTCTCATTTTCCTGATGATTGAACATATGTGTAAATATATGTAGGCAATTTCAAAAAAAGTTCATAGGAAAGTGAAAATAGAGAGCAATGAATTTGAAATCCCCTCTTACATTGTTGTTAAGTGTCATTGAATTGAGTTCTGAGCCATCGTGATTCTATGCACGACATAAAGAAACACTGCCCGGTCCTATGCCATCCTCACAATGGCCACAGCTCGAGCCCATTGCTGCAGCCGTGCTATCAATGTACTTTGGGGAGGGTCTCCCTCTTCTTTGCTGCCCCTCTACGTTAGTAAACATAATGTCCTTCTCCAGAGACTGGCTTCTCCTGAAAACATGTCCAAAGTATGGAAGAGAAGTCTCCTCACCCTTGTCTCTAAGGAGCACTTTGGCCACTCCTTTTTCTATAACAGATCAGCTAGTCCTTTTAGCAGTCTGTGGTACTTCAAACTTCCTCATCAGCACTACAATTCCAATGCATCAATTCTTCTTTGGTCTCCTTTATTCACTGTCCAACTTTCACATGCATGTGAGACAATTGAAAACCCCATGCATTGTGCCAGACACACCTTAGCCCTCCAAGTAACAGCTTTGCTGAGAAATACACAAAAGAGGTCTGGTGCAGCAGATTTAGCTAACACAATGCATCCTTTGCTGTCTTAACTGCTGCTTCATGAGCATTGATTGCAAATCTAAACAAGACAAAATTTTTGACTATCCTTTTTTAATTTATAAAGGTGATTTAAAAAGTACTATTTAAAAATACATCAAAATGGAAAGCTGTTACTTCTGAACATGTCTTCCATCTAGATGTGTACATTTCTGAAGGCAGTATTTATATCTGACTTACCCAACCTCAATAATTCTGTGCCTAAGGATATTTATAGAGGTCTAAATAAATGCATGTGCATATATAATCACATTTTTATATAATGATAGGGGAATATATCTATGTACATATATATTTATAAAGCATTAAGGGAGACGATGAACATTGGGACTCCACTCATGCTCTCCCTCAATGCAAGAACATTTTGCTCTACTAACCTGGCCACTCTGTAATACTGAGTACTGGAGTACTCATGAGTACTGAAGACAAAATGGGTGCATGAGCAAATATGGTGAAGAAAGCTGATGATGCTTCATTATCAAAAGATACACCATCTGGGGCCCAAAGGCTTGAACATAAACAAGCAGCCATCTAGCTAAGCAGCAACAAAGTCCACATGGAAGAAACATATCAGCCTGTGTGATCATGAGGTGTCAATGGAAACTGAGATCAGGCATCAAAGACCAAAAACAGAAAAGTCATATCCATTTGAATGAGGTGGGGGGACAGAGTGGAGATCCAAACCCATCAATAATCAATCGGACATTTGCTGTCAGAGGGGCACAAAAAGAGATGAGCCAGCCAGAGTGCAGTATAGCACTGATGAAACACACAACTTTTCTCTAGTTCTTGAATGCTTCCCCACCCCATTACCATGACCTCAGTTCTACCTTACAAATCTGACTAGAACAAAGGAAGAACACTGATACAGACAAGAGCACAGGAATCCAGGACAGAGACACCCCTCAGGAGCAATAATGAGAGTAGTGGTACTAGGAGGATAAGGGAGGGTAATCATAATGATTGACATTTAACTCCCTCAAGGGGTACAGAAACAGAAAAGGAGGTGAAGGGAGACAGCGGTCAGAGTAAGGCATGAAAATAAATTATTACTAAAAATTCTCAAGGACTCATGAGGGAGGGAGAATGGGGAAGGCAGGAAAAACATGAGGAGCTGATATAAAGGGCTCAGGTAGAGAGAGAAAATGTTTTGAAAATGATGATGGCAACAAACATATAGATATGCTTGGCACAATTGATACATACATGGATGGTGATAAGAGCTGTATGAATACTCAATAAAATGACTTTTTAAAATATGCTCTTCTGTTATACTAAATCAGATAGTGTTTATTGCATACTTGAGTGACTAGAGGGACACAAATTATATTCCTTCTAAATATTGAGCTTAGGGAACAAAACCTAAAATCTGAAAGGACAAAGTCAAGGTTGTAGGGTGAGTCAGGAAAGCGGAGTAGGGGCATTGTAATGATGAAAAAATTTCTTCAGTACAACTTTCCTTGCCTTTATCTCACCAATGTAGTTTTTCTAAAAGCATCTTCTTTTTTTTGGGGGGGGGGGGGCGCATCACTGCTCTCCAGTGAGGCCCAGCCCCACTGCTGGAATTGAACCTCTGTCCCAGTGGGCCGCAGTCCCGCACACAACCACTACGCCACCGGGGCTCAGCCCCCAAAGCATCTTCATAATATGCTCCTGTGTCCTTCAAGACATCTATCAAGATAATCCTAACAGAATCTCATAAAACAGTCTCCGTTGCCTGCTGAATTCTATGCTCTGTCTTGAGTCTAAATAGCCGATCAAACCAAAACCAAGAAGCAAACTCGTTGCCTTCAGGTTGGTTCTGATTCAGAGTGACCCTAAAGAACAGGATAGGACTGCCTTTGTGAGTTTGAAACGACACATTTTTTTCAGGAGTAGAAAGCCTTCTCTTTCCCCTGCCTTCCTCAATGATACTGACCCTCTTGAACTGCTCACTGTGTGGTTAGTGGCCCATGCTTGATCACTATGCCTTGAGCATACCAGAATGATGAACGCAAGCATGCTACTGGGAAGGGAAAAAGGTCTTCAGCCATCCATTGATTATAGAGATCTGTGTAAAGATGTCTCGTTTAAAATAAGTCTATTCGTGTACAAACTAGAACTCTAGTAGCAATATTCTTTATGAAAGTGTGAATGTCACAGAAACTTTTTAAAAATAAGAAAAATTGGATAAACAACCAACTTGTTATAGTAATGTGCTTAATATTAGTTCATCAATTTTTAAAAATGTCCCATGCTAACTTACGCAACCCACAAACAAAAGCCGGTCAACAAAGCACAGTTATTGTTGTTAAATACTAGTTTAAAATTTTAGTAATGCTGTAGAACATATTATGTAAGGGCTTATGGTAACTGTGTAAATTTCAATTTCACAAAACTTCTGTAAATGTAAATTTTGTAAAATAAAAAATATATCTAAATATATCCACCTTTTGCTTATAATGATGGCTGTGAAATTATCTCAACATCTAGAAGATACCTGAATGATGAAACATCAAACAAAAAGTTCATTTACCAAAAACTTAATATATGGAACAGTTGTTTTTAAAAAATTCGGATACAAAGGGAGTTTTAACAACTTCCATTCATTTCTAATAAAAAGTCACATGGACTTAGTAACTCCTGACCCCTTCTGTAATGATATTAATAATAATAATAATAATATTAATACAAGTTGACATTCACTAATGCTTCTTTGATGTGAAATTACTTGCTTTTCTTTGCTCTCAGACGTTGCTCAACCACCTATGCAGTGGACAGTCTGACTTCTCCAGTATGAGGAACAATGTGACAACGTAGCCTCTGACTTCTTTGAGGTACGTAGCTAAGACTTTCTTTACCTTTGGGTAAATTAAGAGTCAAGAGTAGAGCATTACCCATTTGTTATCCTGGGACTGTGTCTCTGGGGGGTTCTATGTACGAATCAGTGCTATGGAGCTAGATAACACTTTCCTTTGATAAGAATTGACTTGTAAATGACTAGATGACTACTCAACAAGCGTCTCTGTTGGTGTTTCTTTTGTGTTATCTAGTAAATATTGGAACAGTATGCCAGGTGGACTTCATACCTATAATGGAGAACAAAACGTGCTCATCCTGGAAGCAGGGAGATGTGTTCTTATTTAGCACACTCTGAAATTTTGAGTGAATGAAAGAATAATGTCTCTATTATTTATTCTTATTAATCCGATGATCAAGCTTAGCTGAACCTTCAAAATCCACTGCAAGCAAATAGCTACATTTAATAAAAATCACATTTATTCAAAAAAAGTGTCAATCATAGGAGGCCCAACACTGAAGATGTGTCCCTGTGTTTTAATTGTCAGAACGGAATACAATACCTTTACCAAGTACAAGCATTGGACGTTGAGTGAGATTTGTATTATTGAAGAAGTCCATTGTCATTGAGTCAATTCTGATTCACACTAATCATGTTCTTTTATCAAAGACACAGAGACTGAACAGCAAACCAGAAGAAATTTGTCAACACTTTGTTATTTTTTCTGTCACACCCAGTTCTGGAAATTGAACACCCAAGGGTTGGCCCACAATTAGAGTGCATCATTCCAGATCTGAGAACCATTCAACAGAAAGGACTTAGGAAAATCAGGGGCCAGAAATATTTTATCTGTAATAAGCTTTACATTCACCTGAGACAGGCAGTCTCTTACCTACAAATTTATGAACAGACAAAAAGTGTTCTCTTTGTTAAACAGGAGTTATGGGCAAATATTGGTCATGATTTACTCAAGGAACCACATACAGTTCTATGCATCTGATAAATGCTGATATTAGTGATTTTGAAATTAAACAGTCAAAGCTTTCACCTAATCAGTGAAAATTGCAATTAAACTTTTTCTGCTGAAAAATTTAATTCTTAAAGACATTTGCATCAGTCTGTTTGCAACTCCTAATCATGAAGGCTTGTGTAAAATGACAGTGCAAAATAAACAGTGTGACATTGGTATAGACAAATTTGTGTTTCAGTATCGTTGTTCTTCAATTACATGTGATATTTTCTAGCATTTCTGAACCTAGTTTCTCTATATCTTCTGTGGCTACAATTGCACATATTTTAGGTAATGTGAAAATTAAATTAGCTAGTGCATCATATTCCTAGAAGGAAGTCAATATATTTCCTCATTTTTCCTTCTCTATTTCTCAGTGGAAGATATGGACACACCTTTCTCTCTATTTTGCTTTTAACTTGTCAAAAATTTTAAACACTGAAATTCAGTTTGTTATTTATGTGAAAGTTATATTATGATAAAAGTAACTGCAATATTATTTTGGGGGGGATTTCAATGAATGAAAAGACATGATATAGACATGGATGAACTTTCCACATAAGACATGAAAAGATAGGCTTGGCCACCATTCCTACATCTACATGGAAGTCCCTGCTTATGCCAAACATAGCTTCTTGCACTTGCATATCTCCATTTAAACTTCCATGAAAACAAATATGACTCACGGCTCATCATTTCTAGGAATTAATTTCACACTTGATGGCCTTTCACCAATATTTTAATTGTCTCCTATGGAGGGCAGGCTGCAGCAATTATATTTTGTAGAGATCAGCCAAGACCATCTCTCCTCCCAAGGATAGGTGTGTCCATTTAAAACAGACTAGAAAGATGAGATTGTTGAGCATTTATAATTTTGGAAGGCTATTTTGTAACTTTTTACAAATTAAAAAAGCCTCAATTTTGTGTCAATATTTTTGAAAAATTGCATATAGGTGGGTCAGACAAAATAAAGAGAAAAGAGGAGAAACTAGAATAGAGAATGATTTAATTATTCCTAATAGGCCCAAAGAAAACATTCTAATAATATCTTATAATTGTCTCTAGAAAACCAGAAAGACTCTCTGACCAGTTAACTAGTTTAGAATAAACTTTGCTTTAAAAGTTTTATTAACGTTTCATTAATTTGCCATAAAGTTCACTGATTTATTCATAACAAGAATTGTACAATTTTCACCACATTCAATTTGAGAACATTTTGTGGGAGAAATTTTACATCTTATATTCTAGAAACATCCTCTGCTGCCATGTATAACAGTTAAGTAACTTAGCATGCTGTTGTCACTCAAATTGTCACTCAAAATGTCTTGAACTCAATGAAAGTACTTGACAAAAGTGAAAAGAGGCCTTCTGCAAACAAGCTCTCGAGTGACATTGCGACCAAAACAATCTCTAAGAAGCGAGAGTATCCTTGTCCCACTCATTAAAAGGAAAACAGAACAAAAGAAACTCACAGCCTTTGAGTAGATGTTGAGTTGTAGGAACCCATAGACAGGGTAGAACTTGTTAGCCCCTGTGAGCTTACAGAATAACTCCATGGGACTAAAATGCTCTGTCTTTCTCCCACAGAAGGACTGGTGGTTTCAAACTGCTTATCTTGTAGTTCGAAACCCAATGAGTACCAATAAAACATCAAGAGTCCTGCCACACTTCATGAAGTCCCTGCCATCGTGAAAAGAGTCACAGCCTCTCAGAGAGGCTCTGAGGGAACCTCATAAGGACGAGATGTGAAGAAAGAGAGCAGTCCAAAAAGATGGGGCATTTTTAAAGCAGGGAAAACTGGAAGCAGAAGTATGGAATTGGTGGGGATGGGGTGGGGGTTACTTGCTCTACTCCGTCATCCACATAAAAGTGGGATTTTTTTCTCAACCAAAGCTTCCCAGCAAGTCATTTCAAAATCATGAGTCAATTTGTATGCAGCAAAACACCAGCACCAACCAGAAGAACCTTCCCTGTCCTGGTATACTGTGGCATTCATCTACTCTTTCCTCAAGCCATGATGATTGGGAATTGCTAACAGACTGGCCAGATAATCTCTTCAAGTTAAGAGTTTTATATTTCCAGAAGAAAAATAAGATAAAATTAACACCTTGATTAAGAAGATGAGTATTTTGTCTGATTAAAGTCAAAACTAGAAGCATTAGATCTTGTCAGTTTCATTAAAGCTTGATGTGGGTGCCTTTACTTAACCTTGGCCAGTTCCTGCCCATAATTCACATCTAGCAAGGGGCTTTTTAAAAAATCAGCTTACAAATTTGGAGATCAGAGACTATTTGGTAGAAATAAGTAAGAGTCATATATACCTAAATAGTCATATAATATTTCAGACACATGGTTTAAAGTTCTTTCTTTTGGTTATCTCTCAATTTTTTGTGTGTATAACCAATAAAAAGCTAGTTGCTCACACACAGCACATAGTAGGATTATAGTAATCACTTACTGAACAAAAGAATGGACAACTCAGGCTACTTGTGATGGAATGTTTTCTTTATTTCCTTTAACTTGCCTATTCAGCATAATCAAGCAGATTCTAAGCTAATTATTAATGCAAGAAATGGAAATGTGTTCTACAGAATAATAATTTTGAAAACAAATTCCTAAGTCACTTTGATGAGTAGCCTTTTTTTCTAGCTGCAGCCAGTTTATTATTGGACTTTCTGATTAGCTAATTAGTGAATAAATTAATTATTAGATTTATTTACATATTAAACAACCCTCCTACTCTCCTTCTCTTGCATTTAAGTTCAAATAAAAAAGTGTAAGCAGTAAAAAGATAAGTGGAATATTAAGCTATGAAATGTGTAAGGCAAACACACTGGAATATCTTATAATGAGAGATTATACATAAAGGAAGAAATGAATTGCAGAGGAGGTGGGCAAAAATGGGTTATTTCTCTGTTGGGGACTTTAAGCATGAGCTAGATGGTGTTTATAAATGCACATCTGCACACAATTTATAACAAAACATGGGGGTTCAGGAACCTGATCATACATTCTGTGAATGCAGCTGCTGGTTGAAGCCCACATGTCCCCATAATTCCCATGGTAGTTGATGCCAGTAGGGGAGGGGTGGTGGAAGAATGTTTGTAGGATCTTCGATCTCAGCATAGTTTAACCTGGAATTAGACTGAAAATGGTGTGTTTCAACTAAAAATTAACATGCACATTCCAAAAGAATAAAAAAGGTATAAATTATGTCTGATTGAACAAACACAACTCCACTGTTGAGCAGCCAGTCAATGGAGAGGGCAGGGAAAGGCAATGGAGCAAAGTAATGTGTAATCTCACCAGTCAATGGACTGTGGGCAGGCCTGGGCGGCCCCAAGCTGGAGGTGTCAGAGAGATAAATAGCAGAGTGTCCTCCTCAAAAATATGATTAATACCCTCCTCGGTCCACTGCTGAAGATGTAGTGGGTGCAGCTGGTCTGGACAGCAGTTGCAGAAAGGGAAAATCCAGGACTATCTCAACGGAGCAGAGAGGGCAAAGAGGAGGACAAATAGCCATTGAAGTGGGGCTGCTGATGCCTGACGGGCAGAGGGGATTGTGCTGGCCAGAGGTCTTCTTAAACTGCTGCTTAAGTAACGCTTAAGGTGCTTTCATGCATGTGCACCTGAACCCCCTCAACCGTGATCTGAAAGGGAAAAGACACATCACAGTTGAATAATCATGGAATATATAAATCACAATTCTGAAGAAGTATGTTGTTTATGGTATGACTGCTTTGTAACTTACACACTCTGTTCAAAACAGCGTTTATTTCTATCTCAGAGAGCAGAATGTGGTAACTCTGTTAAGTTTATTTTTCTTCAGATGAGATACCAAGGTTCGGAGAAGTTAGGTACTTGCAAAAATTTGCCTAGGTGGTAGGTGATACAGCCCTAAGTCTATTGCCCTGATTTACTTAAACTGGCAGTAGAATAAAAAGACAGAGCTTAAATTAAATATCAATATGCACATTTCAGAAAGAACAAAAGTGACTAGCACCTATAACTTTGCTCTTCTGACCAAACTAAACTAAATTAAAAATAAGCCAAAAAGGTAGGACAATGGATGTGCAACATGACAAACATAATTCATGTCACTCACTGATCTCTCTCTCTCTCTCTATATATATATATATATATATATGTGTGTGTGTGTGTATATATATACACACACACACACATATAAATGGCAAATGCATTTTACTGTATGTGTTTATTATTTACACAGCACAAAGAAAAAGAATAAAGCAACATCAACAAAACAGCCCTTTGAATAAGAATTCATCTTATCCTATAAGATTTTGTTTCCCTTTATCATCTTTTTGATTCTTCTCTTCAAAGAGTTTTTGGCAGTTTTCTTTCATTTTTTACATACTTGTATTGATGTATACCTATAAGAATTTTCAATATTCCAGAAGTATATTGTTTTAACCATGTCTGTATTTTTATGTACATATGCACACATATTATTGTTGATATTGAAAAGCAAATGTACATGATCTAATTTCTCTTTTTCTTTTCTTTTTTAAATTTCTTCTCTTTTTCAGTGGAAGAAGGTGAGGACATTTTCTGTCCTTTAAAAGATATCATTTTCCACATTTCCATTTCAGTTAAGCCATTACCATATAATTAAAGTTCTCCAATATTTTAAGGCAAACAAAACAACTGGTGAACTATGTTATAGAACTGGGTTCTTTTTCAGTAGAAAAACATATATAAACATAGACTTTCTGGATACGGTTTTAAAATGTAGTGGATTAAAGGCAGATATCTACAAAATTGGACTTGAAATCTTTAGCTAAGACAAAGTGATGAAAAAGACCAGTAAACACAAGTGAACTCTCATTCCGATTGTGTTTCCTATACTACTGGCTGGGAGTGTGATGAATCCCAAAGAACGAGGTATATCTGAAAGAGAGAGGAGTGCTGCAGAAATGCTAATGTGTAAAGGAAACAGTAAAACCAAACACAAGGTCAACATGGTGCCTGTTCATGAACAAATGAGAGAGGACTGACATATTTATTAGCTCTAAGGACTTCAATAATTTGATCCCAGAAATTACAACCATGGAGACAATATGTGTGTAATCATGTTACTTTTCATGGTTCTTTAGTATGCAGATGCTTGAATGTCTTCATCATTACACACTTTTGTTTGTAATTTCTAATAGGGCTTCCTAAAATTCAATGTGCACAGAAATCCCCCAACATTTTATTAAAATGCATATTCTGATCTAGAACAGGTTCCCAAGGGATAACAGTACTACTAGTCAAAGGACCACAATTTGAGTAACAAGGCTCAAACTAAATTTATAATTTTGTAATAAATTTGATTGTATCCAGAAGTGGTAGATGACAAGGCCAGAACTTCAACTCAGGAACAAAATTTATTAATAAAATGGATTCTTCCTCTGTGTGTCACATGAAAAGTGTCACTCGATGCTCAAAAAGTTGTGTGTGATACTGGTTATTAAAATAAGAAATATGAAGTAGGGAATTAAGTTTCCAAAGTTGCGAGACAGATCTATTTCTTTACGAGGTCTCTAATACCTTTCTGAAGTAATAAGATATCATATATCTGTAAGAGTTATGTAGAAGAAATTTTTGAAGAATCATGGGCATTGTTTATTTTTTAAAAAATATCCTGGTTGTAGATTGAACCATCCAGAAATCAGGAACCACCTAAGGCATAAGAAAACTCCTGCTGGCTATAGTCACAAATGATTAGAAAGGAGTGTGTGGTGACACTATCTCAATTGGAATTGCCCAAGATAATTGAATCAAGCTAGAGTCAAAATGGATAATCTTAACTCTTCGGACCCCCTGTAAAAGATTATTTATGAATCCCTAGACATACACTATCTTTTAAAAAAAATAATTTTATTGGGGGCTCTTACATCTATCATAACATTCAATACATCATTTGCACACATACTGCCATATTCATTTCCAAACATTTTCCACTTGAGCCCGTGGTATAAACTCCTCTTTCCCTTCCCCCCTTTCTTTAATCAATCATTTTATTGGTGGCTCATACACCTCTGCTCACAATCCATACATACATCAATTGCATGCAGGCCCCACTTGCACACTCATTGCCATCATCACTATGAAAACCTCCTCCCTCCACCTAGGTCCCCAGTTCCAGCTCCCCATATTTCCCTTCCCCCCTCCCCCCCATCATATATGATCTTTTAAAGCTGTCCCAAACACCGAAATCTAAGCATATGTTGACCTGATTCTAATCCTAAAAGATAAAATTGGGATAGGCTTACTAAAAATTAAACAATCAGTGACAAAATTACCTCTTATATTTTATTCTTGATCTAGTTTGATATATCTGTGTACAGTAAGCATCCAAAAGGTGTAGTTTTAAATAAGGAATAATTATACCATTCCTAAAAGTTTTCATGTCTTTGAATAACGATTACTTTTTGCTGTATTTCCAGTACATATTTAAGCCCTTGAGTTTTTCACATATAATAAAAATGTTGCTTAATTTTCTATTCTAATATCTGGTTTTAAAAAAGCGTCGACACTTTTGTATATACATGTACAAAGTGATATTCCAAGTGTATATAGAGGAATAAAAAAGAAGTACCATATAAAGCTTTCAAAGTGTGATCTTTTCAGGCACAGACTGTCATACCTTTCTCCTATGGAGGAACTGGTGCAGGTGAGTTGCTGATAAGACCTGATAAACAATATTATAGATAAATTACAAAGAGGTAGGTAGGTAAGTAAATCGGTAGGGAGCGAGATACTAAATATATATAAAATAACAGTGTGGACACATACACATGAATATGAATATGTGTGTTTGACCATACAATAAATCTCCATTAATCTCTAGACCTGTAGAATGCATAGTCTGTATAATAGTATGTATAATATAGTGTGTATAATATACATAGTGTCTAGGAAACTAAATTTATAAAAAGTTCCAAGGTCTACATAAAATGTAATACACGGAATACAAAAATAAAACAAGAGAAACTCATTGCCTCATTATCTTGGCAGGTATTATGAACTTTAGTCCCTTCTCGAAAACTCACAAAGACTTGA
The DNA here is from genome assembly GCA_004026705.1 of Nesogale talazaci. Classification (NCBI taxonomy): domain Eukaryota; kingdom Metazoa; phylum Chordata; class Mammalia; order Afrosoricida; family Tenrecidae; genus Nesogale; species Nesogale talazaci. Next base: position 112,415 of record PVJH01001343.1, on the reverse strand, counting down.
AGACCCTTTCTGGTTCATAAGGTTACCATAACAAAGTAGTATAAATCAGCAGCCTTAAAGAATAGTTTGCCTTTGAGTTCAGGAAACTGGAAGTCTGAATTCAGGATCTTGGTAGGTTAGGATCTCATTTTGTCCGAGTGGAAGAGCTTTCTTTGCCTCTTAATTTCTCATAGCCATGGGTGGTGGTTAGTGTCCCCAGGCCTGTAGAGGGCTTTTCTCATATATTATCTTCTTCCTTGTGTGATTCTGTTTCCTTGTTTGTTCTCCACTTTGGAAAGATAGCCTTCAGAAGGTGTTAGAATTAGTACTATTTTCTATAGCATGGCCTAACTGATTTTCAAAGAAAGATCCTAAACCAAATCACATTCACCAATATATTGATTAGGACTCCAACATCTTTCTGGGTTGCACAAATTCGATCCATACCAGCTTCCATGCTGAAGAAACCAACTTCTTTGTATGTTGTTCATCTCTAACGTATATGTGACTTATTATTGACATCTTTGTGGACACTTATGAAAGGTCCATAAAATAGTATTCTGTAGACCATTGTTTAGGACACAAATGTGAGGTCATTTACTTTTAGTTTATGATGAGCATAAACTAAAAACCAAAAACAAATTCACTGCCAGTGAGCTGATGCCAACTCACAAAGTCCCTCGGCCAGGGCAGAATGATCTCTGTGAGGATCTGAGAGTGTAACTCTTTATAGCAATAGAAAGTCCTGCCACCACATGGTAAGAATCGTGCAGTACAAAATAGCTCCTAATCTTTTAGACAATTGCAGCAAGAAAATCACCTTATATGAGAGAAATGATTACTCCTTAGCATTTTAGCTTTAGAGCTCCTTTCACCACAATGTATAGCAACCCTCAGAGGAGAAAGTAGAACTGCCACTGTGGATTTCAGAGTCTGTGAATCTTGAGAGAGGAGAACACTTCATCTTTCTCCCATGGAGCAGTTGGTGATCTAGAACTTAAAGCTGGCAGCTCAAGAGTTTGACAAAATATTTTTTTTTTACTTAAAGTAAGTTACTTAAAGTTAAGACAATTTCACTTGGTTGGAGGTTCAAATCCAGCAGCAGCTCTCCAGGAGCAAGGCTGGGCCACCTATTCCCACCAGAGGGCATTGATGCCCCCCCCAAAAAAAGAAGTTAAGACAATTTCATTTCTAGGAATTGAGTTTTTTTATCATCTGTGTATATTCACATGAGTACAAAAGAACAAATACACTAGAATTATAATGAGAATGAAAATGTGTTATCACTTGTGGAAGAATAGAAAAATAATCAATTTTTTCCACAACTTTTCAGATGAAAAATTCTAGCAATATAATCAGATTTCTTCAGTGAACTGATGAATGAATATCACTTATATCTATTAACCATTTAACTTACATTTTCTGTCTAAAGATGTTCTAAGGAAATAGAAAGGACACGCTCAAAACTCCTCCTATCAACTGGAGGAACATTGACTTAAACCCTTCCTAACCATTAACAACCAAGGATGCAGCTTTTTCTACATGGGCTAGTTCTATAGTCACTCAAAGACTTCCTACTACATACATTATTCATTCATTGTGATAGATTCTTAGGATAACAAATGGTTTAAAGATTTAATCCAAAACTTTTCTAATATGACAGAGTGGAGTTTGTTAATATAGACTAATAACAGTTTGATCATTTTCCTGGAATTTTTGCATAATCAAAACTAGATGAAGAACTTAATTACTTTAATTGTTGTAATAAAGGTAAACGTTAATGAATATTTTGAGTCGAGATAATAAAAATTGAGATCTGTTTAAGATAAATTTTAGTCTTGTTTCTATGTTACATTTTAAGTACTCTAGAGAGGTCTTGGTTCTTTCTATTTGAAGGCACCATCACTATTTTAAGGGCATATTTCATTCTATGAAAAAACAGAAAATCTGACCTTATGTCAGCATTCTCTTCTCCAGAATGCATGATCTCTCTTTAAGGAAAACAGTAAATAAATTCATGGTCTCAGGTCCCACACTAACATTAGATGCTTTAAAAGCTCTGGTTAATGAAGAATCTTTTAAATGTCAAATCAACAGTGCAAATTAACCAATATTGCATAGCAAAAATCCCTCACAAGAGATCTGGTCAATGGTTTATGACAAAAAATATTAATGCTTTCTGTCAAGAATAAGGGTTAAGTTTGGTATTAATCATAAAATGACCTTTAATTGCCAAACAAAAGCACTTTGTTATTTCACTGCAATCCTGAACTCACCCGGAGCACTGAAAAAAACGTCATAATTTGCTTAGTATAAATATATTAAAGTATTAAGCCCACTCTGCTACTCAATTAGTAAACATGTCAAGGGGTGGGTGAGTTATTCATGGTTCAGAAGGCCAGCCCCTTTTCACTGGGAACTTTTTTTCACTCTAATGAAATGATGGATAATCTGGAAGTAGGTGCTTTAAGAAGATATTAATCATTCTCGGTGGTAATGCTAATCATGCGTTCCATCATCTCCAGATGCAGTGGATCACCTTCCTTTCAGACAAAGGGCACCTAAGCCACAAGAGTCCTTTTGATCACCTTTTTAGCCAGGCATGCAGCTGATATTAAATGCAGCTTTAGATTTCAAGTCACTCTTAAGAAGGCAAACACAGTCTAAACTGCCCTTAAGTGAATTCTGAAGAATTTCGGCTGAGACCATTTCCAACTATTATTTGCTTTTCATGTTACTAATATGATAACCGGGAAGGTCTTACTTACACTACAGACATAAGAGATAGGGCCATTAACTTAAAGTTACAAATGAGTGTCTTGAAAAACTGATTTTATAGTTAGACTTCTAGATATACAGAATGTCAGCATTTATAATGTCAGAAAAATCTCTTTAAGTGTCTAATATTTCCTCGAGATAGTAAAATATTGTGTCTCCAGAAAGATTTCTAGCCAACTATACATTTTATAGCTGGAATTTTAAAAGAGAAAGTATTAAGCATAATATGAGTACATAATTAAGAAAATAGAATTTGGTTATGAGAATGTGCAATTTGGGAACAATGAAAGAGGATTGGTAGGTGGAAAATGCCATATTGAGTAGAGAAATAAAGGTGTGTGTGTGTGTGTGTGTGTGTGTGTGTGTGTGTGTGTGTAGGGGGGACAGATAAAAAAGAGAAAATATCAAGGAGTCCAGGAAGAAAAATTATGTGTGCAAACTGTCTTAACAACTGTACGATATTGCTTGACATGATTGAACTTGGAACTATATGACATATGTATTTATTTTTTGGGGGGCATCACTGCCCTCAAGTGTTGGGAGTAGGAGGCCCAGCCTTTGCTCCGTGGAGCTGGAATCGAACCTCCATCCCGGTGGGCTGCAGTCCCGCACACAACCACTACACCACTGGGGCTCAGCCCAATATACATTAATTATTAATACATTAAAAAACTTTATCAAAAAGGAAGCATGCTAGAAATTACATGACAGAATTTTGCAAGACTGTTGAAGTCTTTACTGGAAATACCTTCCTTAGCAAGATAAATGGTGACTGTACACATGGACCTCACTGAATGGAATGCAAGACTTAAATCAACTACAGACACTATCGGAATCAACATGAAAGATACAATATTGTTGCCACTAGTGGTCTTTGAGTGCCTCCTAATGCATAAAGACTACATACAACAGAATGAACCTGCACAGGATCCAATGTCATCCTTTTAAGTGCTGTGTTTGAGCCCATTGTTGCAGCCACTGTGTTAATCTGTCTTGTGAGGGCCTTCTTCATATTCACGGACATACATGACCAAGTGTGCTGTTCTGCTCTATGGCCTGATCTCTGCTGTCTGCATGTCTTAGGTATGGGAGGTAAATTCTCACCATATTTGCCTCTAAAGGGCTGTGCTTCTTTCCAGACAGGTTTCTTAGTTCTTTTGTCAGTCTGCAGTACTTACAAAATCCTTTGCCCGTACCACAATTCAAATCGATGGGGTTTTCTTCGGCTTTCCTTATTCCATGGCCAACTTTCACATGCATAGAAGGTAATTGAAAGCACCATGGTGTTGGTCAGGCATCCCTTAGTTCTCAAAGTAACCTGTTTTTCAACACTTTATACAGATCTTATGCAAGAGATGTACTCAGTGCGATATGTTTTTTGAGCTCTTGACTGATGCTTCCATGAGCATGGATTGTCAAACAATGCACGAAAAAACCCTTGACAACTCCAACTCCATTTTTCATGTTACTTATTGGTCCAATTGTGAGGATTTTGATTTTTTTTTTTACAGATTTTTGATCCATATTGAAGGCTGAAATCCTGGATCTAGTTCAGCAAATGTTTTAATTTCTCCTCACTTCTAGCAAACAATATTATGTTATTTGCATAATATATGTTGTTAATAAACCTTCTTCCAAGCTAAATATGTAATACCACATTATGCTGCACATAACCCACTTTATTTCATTATTTGCTCAGCATATAGACGGAAAAAAGTATGATGAAAAAGATAATAGAAAGTCTAATATATTTAGTCAGAGTGAGGCAGGAAACAATCAGGTAACAAATAATCAATTGTTTATGTGAAAATTCAAATTGAAGATGAAGAAAATAAAAACTAGTCCATGAGAATCAAAGTAGCATAGTCTGTTTAAATTTATGTACCATTTCAATATATTTGATGAATTGAATACTAATGACCAAAGAACCTTCAAATTATGGGATGGTGTCAAGGACATCATACTGGAAGAAAGTCAAATTTCATTTAATAACTGGAAAGAAAAGAATCCTAAGTGCATGGAAGAAATTATGACACAAAATTATGGACAGATTTCAAGTAATAGCTTGAAAGGATTAAGTAAACTATTATAATGTAATGCAAAAACAACATAGGGTTATAAAACATAAGAATAATATACTTGGAATTTCTCAAGGTAAAAGAATTGAAGAAAAAAATTTAAGTCTAGAGTTTCAATATTGAAGGATTCTCTAGGCAAAATATTGAATGACAGAAGATGTATCCAAGGAAAGAAAGAAATGCACAGAACTATAGCGATTCACCTATTAGGCCTACCAATCCCTTCTCAGAAGAAAAATTACTCAGTGCCCATTGCCCTCAACCCCCAGCAATTAAATTATTTGGTGTTATAGCCCATAAGACTGGATAATTTGTAGTTACATGTTTTGCATCCCTTAGAATCTGAATTTTTTCCATGGCAATGAATTAGTTTGGTTTTTGGTTTTGATCATTTCACCACCCTTGATGGAATAGTATCTCCCACTCTGGGAAATACTGGTATTGAAAGAGGCAATCCAAGCTGAACTAAAGGGGAGAAAAAAACAAGCTAGTAGACAACATCATAATGTACCCACCCACTCACCCCACAAAACTGATCAAGTGAAATCAAAGATCAAGACAATATCCATTTGTTGTTGTTGTTGTTGTTGTTGTTGCTGTTGTTTATGTGAGGGGTATAGTGCATTTGGAAGTCACTCCACCAGGTCAAACTGTTAATCAAACTTTCTATTTAGCATAATAGTGTGCATCAAAAAGATCTGATTTTTGGTAGATGGGGGACTGCTCATACAGTCATTTCAGTGAAGCATTTTTTTTCCAAAACAGTATGCTTCTCTTGCTCCACACACATTACTCACCTGACCTCACTTCATGCAACTTCCTTTGGTTTCCATGAATGAAGAGGAACACGAGGAGGGAGAAGAAGTAAAAGAAATACAAGGGAGGTGCTGTCAGCCATTTGAATAGATGAGTTTGAAAAATGTTTCCAAAAATGGAATCTCATATTTAACAAGTATATTAAGTGTAATGGAGGGTATTTTGAAGGTGACAAAGTTGTTTGATTAAAAACAAACAAACAAACAAAAAACAAAGTTCAAGACATAATTTTGGAAAAAAATTAGGGTTTTTTTGAGGTATTCGGGAGGCATTTACCCTTCTCTTACCCACTTGAGACACCTAAAAAAGCTTATATACAAGTAGCTTCATGCTCTTATCTCTCCAATTTTAGATGTCCCATTTACAGATTGACCATCTCTGTCAATGCAGTGCTCTAAAGAGACAATTAAGTTCTTTGATGTGAAGAATATTCATTCTAATTGGTGCTTTTGGTATGTACTTTCATAAACAAAGTTCAGTCTAAAGCAGAACTTCCTTCAAAAGCAATGAATACAAAAAAAGTTCCTCAATGCTACTGAGTCAATTTGACCCATAAAAGGACAGGATAGAATTGCACCTATGGGTTTTCAAGACTACAACTCTTTACGGAAATGGAAAGTCTCACTTTTCTCTCTCAGAGAGAAGTTAGTGGCTTTGAACCACTGAACTTGTGTTTAGCAGCCCAATGCATTACCCATTCATATTATGATATTTCACTTCTCCATATTTAGTACAGTAGGGGTTATGTTAAAAAAAAAAGTAGTACAGTCCCCAGGACATGGAAATATAAACATGGCAAAATGATGATGATGGAATAAGATTAGATAGCATTTATTTTTGCTGTACAGAAGGATGCTATGAGTCAGAAAGAACTTGATGGCACTTAACAATGAAATCATATAAACCATATGAAATCATTGTAAATGCTTTAAACGCTCTAGAGCCTAAAGAAGAAATTAGGAAGACTTGTGAATGCTGAGGCTATTACAAATAAAAATAAACTATTGCAGATCCAGTAATTCTCTGTTCACTGTGAAAAGTGTTAAGAACTCCCGAGGGGAAAGGCCTTTACATAACAGAGACCTCATTTTCTTAAAAACAGATCTGCATATAGTACAGTGGAAATACATGAGAGTTACTAATGAAGACATGTGTTAGTTTTGCTGGGTATAATTTTAATAAAAAGCAAGTACTCTCAGGGTGAAGGCTTTTAGTACTTAACCCAATTACTAATTGTTACAATCTACATGTTGGGATAAAAGAGTTAGAGGACAATTTCTGGTCCTCAGCCAAAACTAGTCGTCATCTTCCCATCCTTCCCTAAATTTACTCTCTAGTCACCTTCTCAAAGTGCCCTGGTGGTACAACCATTAAGTTATTGATTCAAACTCACATAGTAAGTCCATAAGAGAAACACTTGACAATCTTCTTCTGTAAGATTACAGAGAAGAAATCTCAATGAACAGTGTGATTCTGCCACATTTGGTTGCTATCAGTTGGAAACAACTGAGTGTCATCCAGCAACAACATCAAGGGTCACCTTCCGATATAGAATCTTAAAACTTGGTTGAGATAATACCTTTTCCCACCAAATTAACAAAATAATATATTGGTAGATGTATTTTTTCCTTTGCTTAGTATTTCCTTATAAGTCTTGGTGGCAATGTCAACTAAGTTTTAGCAAGGGCTAAATCTTATTCTATCCTACATTGTCACTTTGAGTTGGAATAGGCTTGATGACAATTGTTTGATGTTTTCATATTCATTGCTTTTTCTAACTCTGAACATATTCACTGTCTTTTTTTCTGAGATGTACAACTTTCCCATGCTTACCTAGGAAGCTTCTTACTTCTTGGATCTGAAATATTGTTAAACTTTTTGGATCTGAAATATTGTCTGATGTGAGATGAATCTAGGACTTTTCCACAATTATATATACTCCAAAATATTAACATTTGCCAGCATCTGATGTGGAAGTCAGAAGTTAAAAATTCTCCAGGCCTTTGTACCTCACACAACAGATAGGGCCAACCCTCTGCTGTTAGGACTATGGGTTGCTTCCTTTGAAGCCTCTGGGCAGGTTTCACACACTGAGTCTAACCAGTTTAGCCACATCCAGGAGTCTGGGGTCTACTCTTGTTGCAAGGAACCCCATAACTCTCTCCGTGCCACCCCCCCCACCTTCTTGCTCCCTCTCCCTCTCCTTTTCCCCCACTCGCTCTTTCTCCACGTCGGCCACCTGACTAGATGAGATGAGCATGCTACCATGAAATGTGTCTGACTCTTATTATTTCTCTCTTTCTCATGCTTTCTATAACTTTACAATAGTCATCAAATGCAACTGTGCCTGTCAAACCCATGATATATGTAACAGAGGCTGGTTTCCTCTGATAGTCTGATAATAGAGAATATGTTACACAGGGTTCTCTAGAGAAACAAAACCAGGAAACTAATAATTTTATATATATTTGCATAGAAGGATAACATAAGAAATAAACCATCTATAAAGCAGTACAAATGGCTTGGTGCAACTCACTTCTCTGACACAGCTAATACACTGGTATATCTTAAACTCTTAAGGGCTGCCAGGTAGGCCTGTGTAGAGCAATTCAGGACATCCCACCACAGGCAGCATACACAAGGCAGGCCATCAACAGTCAGCCAAATGACAGGCTCTGGTGGTCCCCATCTCAAGAGATGTAGATTCCAGTAGCGTGGCTTAGCAGCTCTAGAAGGAACCTCAAAGTACAACAACACAGTCTAAGGTTTAGGTGTCCTACAAGTAGTGTAGTTTGCAAATGGAGAAACAGAACAAGCAAGGCAGCCACACACTGGCCTGATGATCAAAGAGCAAAAATTAAGAAGGGCGAGGCTTGTGGATCCATTTATCTCTCCACCTTTCTGTTAACGTCACATATGTTCATTGGCCATGTTAACCCAATAAATCTACCTATCACACAGAATAAAAATTGAGCTTCTTTCTTTCCAAATTTCTCCTACGTAATCCAAGGCACTCTATTCCTAAAATGGATATGCAGTCTGCTTAATAATTATGTTATATTGTAATTATGTTAATATGTTATATATTATATAGCAATTGGCCAATTCCATCTCTGTATCTGTTCTCAACGGGGAATGGGTAAGGTTGCTTTGAGCTGCAAAATAAGTGTGCATGCATATACTCTTTCTTGCATAAACTGCTGCTGGTATTGACCAACAAACAGTGGGGAAATGATGTTGTAGTATAACGTATTAGTTAATATGACCTTTCAGCCATAGTTTTCTAACTCCTTCCAGATATTTCAGGAGGGCCACCAGGGCTTTTCATATTTCCTATTATCTTGATAGATCTAGGAAAAGAAGGTAGGGCAAGATGTTGATTGGATTATACAATATAGTTTTGAGTGATTGCTAACAGGGCAATTTGATTGGATAACATGGAATTCTAACATGAGCATTGCTCAATTTTACCATACTATTTGGGTATAAAATAAGCAATAGTTGAAGCAAGAATGGTTAATCTCACAGAAAGGAGGGCAAGGAACAGAGAGTGTCCTGTGGATTCTGAGGTCCTGGCATGCGGAACCTCTAGGAAACAGAAAGTTGTAGCACCAGTAGGACAGCAGAGAAATGCCATCAGAAGCTAGAGTACAAGACAGAGTAGCAGATTTTCCAGTCCACAGAGCAAATAAAGCTGACTGTGTTTAGGCAGAAGGCTCTCTTGCCAAGTATGGGATATCCAGGCTATAAACCACATTTTCATGGAAGTAAAGCCAAGTGCCTTTGGGTGGAGACTATGATAGTGTTTTGCCCTTCGGACATTTATCAGCAATGCTAAAAGGGCTTTGTCATATTGCCTGAGTAGTAGAGAGGCTAAGTGAATCAGTTGAGGGCCAGAAGGATGCCTGCCTGTGGACCTGGCACAGAAGAGATTGGTCTGACCAAAGAACTGAATCCTGGACATTTCTATGCTGAAATGCTATCTGTTCATATTCATAATAAAGCACATAGTCATGAGTATCATCTTTGTGTCTGTGTGTTCATTGCCAGGAATTATCTTCCTCAACAGAGATGTAGAGAATACCCTGAGAGATAAAGCTGAGGTCAGAATTGGTAAAGAAGTTGGAGGGTGATGGCATGTCTGACTCCTGCATCATAGTTATTGTTTCTGAGATAAGTTTGATTCTCTTTTTCTCTGGTAAATTCAGAGTAGATCAGATGCTGCCCCTATGCCATTGGTTATAGAAATCCACTATAGAAGCTGAACAGGAGCCCCTGTGGTACAACACGTTGAGGATTAGAATGTTAATCAAGAAGTCCATGTTTCTTACACACCAGACACTCAGGAGGAGAAAGATGGAAGAGTCTGCTTCTGTAGAGAGGTAGACCTTCAGAAACCCTGTGCAACCACTCTATCTTGTAAACCCACTGTGGGTCAGAATCAACTTGAGGGGGATTGTGTTTTGCTTAATTTATATGAGTGCGTCATTAAAGGGACCTATGCAATTTTGTGTTGATCGGCAGCGGTTGGCATTGGCTTGACAGTTTTGGTGGTTGCTATTAGGTGGCATTGAGTCAGTTCCTACCTCTAGTGACCCTGAGCATAACAGAATAAAACTCCTCCCAGGTCTCACACACTTTCCTAGGTTTGAGGTCATTGTTGCAGCTCTGTGTCAATGCAGCTCCTTGAGCCTTCTTCTTTTTCACAGGCTGTCTGCTTAAGCAAGTATGATGACCTTCTCCAAGGACTTATTTCTCCTGACAAAATGTCCGAAGTATGTAAGTTGAAGTATCTTCTCCAGCACCACAATTCAAATACACCTATTCTTCTTAGGCCTTGCATATTTAATGCATGCATAGGGGTGACCATAAACACCCTGGATTGAGTCTAGCTTACCTTATATTCAAAAGTAGCTTCTTTGATTTTTAAAACTCCTAACAGGTCTTCTTCAGTAGATTTATCCCATGTAGCATGTCTTTTGATCCTGTGACTGCAGTTTCCATGAACATTGATGATGGTTCTAAGCAAGATGAAATCGTGACAACTTCAATCTCCTCTCTGTTTAACATGATGCTATATATTGGTTGTGAGGATATTGGTCTTCTTTAAATTGAGTTGTAATCCATTCCGAAAGCTACAATCTTTGATCATCAGTAGTAAGGGCTACAAGTACTTTTCACTGTCAGCTGGTGAGGTTGAGTAATTTGTCATTAGTAGTCTGCTCCACAGTCAGTTCCTGGTCTGGTTTTACCTGCTACTTCACCTTTCTACTCCTATACATATATATTTTAAACTCTTGGAAACTGACAAGGACAATTCTACTCTGTCTTGTATGGACACTGAATTGAAATCAACTCAAGGCAAGTGAGTTTGAGTGTTGGAGGATTGGTTTAAAATATTCATTAATAAATTTTCAATATTCATAACAAAATTGAGGCAAACATAATTGAGTGAGATTTGACTCGATTTTTGTTTTGCTTGTATTCTGACTGCCTTACACATTAGTTTATACAGAAAAATTACAATAAAATATTTGGAAAACAAATGTTTAGAAATAAGTTAATGAGTAAATTTATCACTATCAACTTAATATCACTGTGTGCATGTGATATATGTTATGCATGTCTAAATTCTGAGCATTAGGTTTACAGAAGGCCCTGGTGGGTGTGATCACATATTGGGCTGCAATTCACATGGCTGGCAGTTTGAACACACCCAGTGTTCTGTGGGAGAAAGATTGGGCTTTCGAACCCTCTAAACAATTATGTCTCAGAGGCACACAGTGATGATGAGTCAGAATTGATTTCATGGCAGCAAATTTGAAACAGTTTACCGTAAGATTCCTGGTGATATAATGGTTATTGATTGGGCTGTTAACTGCAAGGGAAGCATTCTGAAATTACCAACAGGTTTATTGGATAAAGGTGAGGCTTCTACTCCATTAAAGACTTTAGGCTTGGAAATTCACAGAGGAAGTTCTACCTTGCTCTATTGCTGTGAGTCAGTGCCAACTTGACCACAGTGAATGAAAGAGTGATGGTTTACAGAGAGAGTCCTTCCACTTGTTGCTTGTTAGGTCTTATCCTGTCAGTTCCCACCCATAGTTACCCTCTATATAGCAGAGTTAAATGCTACCTACCCTGTGCCTTCCTTGCAATTTGTTCTTATTTTTGAGCCCACAGATAGAGTCACTGTGTAAATCTGTCTTGTTAAAAATCTTACTCCTTTTAGCTGACCATCTGCTTTAGCAAACTTCATATCATTCTTCAGGAATTGATCTCTCCTGCCAAAGTGTCAATGCCTATAAAGAACATTCTGGGTGTAATTCTCTCGAGATAGATCTGCTTGTTCTTCTGATAGTCTTCAGCATTTTCAATATTCTTTTTTTTTTCTTGAAAATCATTTTATTGGGGACTCATATAGCTCTAATCATAATGTATACATACATACATACTGTTGTGTCAGTAGTTACGTCTTTTCTGGGGTGGGGTTGCGTTCTTTTTTTTTTTTTTTGATTTGGGAGAAGTAAACCAGTTTTATAGGGCAAGCAAGCTTAGGCAATTTGCATATCATGATCTTCAAAATTAACAAGTGAATGGCAGCACAGCTGCAAGTCAGGCTTCAAAGGCCAGGGATGTTTACAGTTACAAAGGCGACAAACTACAAACCCCAGGCAACAAACTGTAACAGAGTTCAGGCATATCCGGCCTATAGCCAGGTCAAGCCTGTCTGGGCTGGATGGCTCCTGACAGGTCCCCCTTTTTTTATTTTTTCAAGTAATATCCTCCGGAACTCCGTCTGTCTTAGGTTGTCAGGACACATACTCAGTCCTTACCCGTCATCGGTCAATGGCCTTCTAATGTCACCATGGCCTGTCTTAGGTTGGTAGAGTGCTCCTGATCTTACCCATCATTGGCTGTCAAGTTCAGCTCATGGAGGCAGAGGGTCTTATCACATACTAGTCGTGTGTGCCACTCTGTTGGAGATCGTTCATCTCCAAGCAACAATAATGAACTTGCAGGGTCTTGAATGGTCTTGAACTTGAATGGTCTCAATCTGTTACTTAATAAATGCCATGAGGTTGTTGAATAATACTGGCCATAATGACAGCAAAAGCAATAAACTAATGAGGGGGCCCCAAAGTGGCAAGAGGTAAGGCAACATTCCATTGAGCCATATTCTTTACTAGCACCATAATTTAAATACATCTACTCATGTTTGGTCTTCATTATTCAATGCATGTACTATGACTTGAGCCAGGTACACATTAGTTCTCAAAGTAAGATCTTGTTTTCCAATAATTAGAGAGGTCTTTTGCAGCAAATTGACCCAATGCAGTGCATCTCTTGACTGCTGCTTCCACAAGCACCAACTGTGGATGCAGGCAAGAGAGAATTCTTGACAAGTTAAATCTTTCATTTTTTCCAGTTATCATAATGTTACTTACTGGTCCAATTGTGAAGATTTAGATTTTCAATACATTGCTTTGCAATCCTTTTTTGCATATCCTCAAAGATTAATCTCCATTTAATTCTTTCTGATTATTAACCACCGACCTACTACCATGGAGTAGATTTTTACTCCTAACGACTCCATATGACAGAGTAGGATCTATAGAACAGAAGAGAACTGCCTCTGTGGATTTTCCAAGGCTGAAATTTTTAATTGGAGTAAGGATGCCTCACCTTTAACCTGGTAGTTGGTGCTTTCAAACTACTGACCTTGAGGTTAGTAGCCCAATGCCTAACGATGGACACCACCAAGGCTCCTAATGCAAGGTGAAAAGTTTTAATCAGCATGTATTTCAAAGTGTATTGCTACCATTTCCCTAGGATTTATGTGGGCATGTCTTTGTGGAAATTTGGATTCACAGGGTCCACGAAGTCATAAATCATACCACAATTGCCTTGTTTGGAGGATATTAAATCAATCTTAAAACATTTCAGTAGTGTACATGTTTCAAACATGTTCCCCTTCTTGCTTCTGTAGTCCTTCCTGTAATTGTGATTATAACTGTGTCAATCCTGATTTTGTGACAGCTTTCTTTAACTACTTGTTCTGCTGAAGTGACTATATTTCTGTGACACCTTTGAGACTATGTAGACTCCTGCTGGTTTTCTCCCTTGTCTAGAGGGTTTTTCTTTGTCTTGTCTGTGTCCTATTTAAGAGTTAATAAGTCTAAATATAATTGAAATCCTATTTGAATTGGGGGTCTTTCTTCTCCCTAGATCAAATGGTGTAGTTGGCAGTTTCTGAAGCTACCTTTGATGCAAAATCTTCCTTGGAGTTGAGGAACTGGCTCCAGAAAAGGGGGCATTTTGCCCCATCAGATTTCCATGAATTCTTTGGAGACCCTTCCAGTGCACTTGGGATTTATAAATCAAGAGTTTAGAACTTTCTGAGGCTTTATGAAATCTTATTAGTCCTCATTGTGTGTTTTCTTCTCTATGAATTGTAACAAGTTTATGCATTTTATCCTTGGACAAACACTTTTGACTTCCTTCTTGCAGTTTGGACTGGGTTTCTGGATTTGTATGCTGAGATTTCTGTGCACCAGAGGAATATCTGGAAAATGATATTCTGTTTGCATATTTAACAGAGGGAATGTCTTTTGTTGAGGTTCTCTGAGTCATATTAGTGTAAAATTAGTGTAAAATTAGTGATGGGTGCTGTGAATACACTGCGTCACTGATGTTGGTGCCATATGAAATTGTGCAGTTTTTTGCGGGGAATCACCAGATATTGCAAGGTATTCACAGCAGGCAAATCTCAGGCTATTTCTTAGTGTGGCAGTCATGTTCTTATGTCAATTTTATGATTGAAATGTAGGGGTGGAGTCTGGCCTGTTAATCTGGAGATTGCCATTGAGTAGCCCATGAGTTCTCTATGTGGGCATGGCTTTCACCTGAGACTCCTGGGAAATCTCACGATGTTTCCTTCATGAAGATGAGAAGCTATCTCCCCCAGTTGTTGGGAGTTAGTTAGAGAGACGATTAATCACAGGCAAGACAAGCTGGCAGCATTCAAGAAACTGGAGGAGCCGGTGGAGAGAGCACATGGCTTTGCCCTGATGAAGCCGGAACTCTGAGGCTGGGGCAGCCACATGGAGACCTTTTCAAGCGATGAGTTGCTTCTGCCACCACGGGATGGTGTTGATGGACCCTGAGCCCTGGAAGCGAGGACCCATGGGGAGACCCCTGTCAGTGCAGGGACTCTGCACCCACTGATCTGTGATTTCATAAGTTGGAAGGAGACTTTATGGACTGATTTCAGGCATATGGGTTAATATCGGACTTGTGACTTGAGCTGGACTGGGCTGGGATGGTTTCTCAATGTCCTGTTCCTCTTGAAAATAAACCCATTCCTTATATCTATATGCATGTCTTTGAAATTTGTTCCTCTAGTCTACCCAGACTAACACACTTAGGCTGCTAAAAATAACTGGTCTTACCTTTAAAATACTTATCATTTCTCAAGTGAAACACATTTAGTAATGTCCTTCTCTAATATCTTGTAAAATTTTGAATCCAAGATTATCATACACAAACATATGTCAAAGTGAATTATTTTATTAATTCTTCATAACTTAATTCATAAGCATACTAATATTATAAAATCAAACAGAACCTCTTGAGAGAAACCAATTCTAACTAATAATACCATCCAGAGGAAATATATATATATACATATATCTATAATATTATAAATGTTTTGTTTTAGAAGGCCTTGCCATCACCATCAAAATCAATATTTTTTCTAGTATGCTCTTTGAATGTTCTGATTAATTAAGACTCACAAAAGCAGTCTATTCATTAAAGGGAAAAAGCAACAACAAAGAAATCTAAATGGATTGCTTTTAAAGTTAAAAGAGAAGTCCTGTAGATGGACTCTCAAGCTCCTCCTTGCTGAAGCATAAACATCTTAAATTCAAAATGATGCCATCTTGCATGAAGATCACACACTCAGAAGTCGACTAAGAGATTATAAGGTCATTTTCTGTATTTTCATTCATAATTGTATATACAATGACAATAAACAACTGTATAACATTCTCAGAACCGCATAATACAGGAAAACACAAAGTGAGGCACATCTACAAAGTAGTTACATAATTTCAAGTAGTTCCAATTAGAATCCATTTTAAATTAACCAAAAATCTCCTTCAAAGGTGGCCACTGATTTTAAAGTTTTCTTAATATGCCAGATTCTACTGCCTGACTAGAGTCTATCTGATATTTAGGGACATATTTCACTTTACTAAAGGACAATAGATATTTCAAATCAGAAGGAGAACTGCTACCATACCCATGCTGTGAATACCTTGCTATCTGATGATTCCTCCCTGAAAAAGCACACAAATTCAGATGGCAGCAATAGCGAGGCAGTATAGTCAGAGCTCTTGGCACTGATCCAATGTTGTCTAAAGGTCAAAGGTTTCTGCCCCCTATTTACTGGAGCAATGTCTGCCTGTCCTCTCCTGTAGAAAATTCCCATCTCAGGAACCCTGGGGAGCAATTTTACTCTATGATATTCAACAAGAACAGTGTTGAAAATATTCATTTAAAATGATTTATTTGCCATTGTCAACGTCATACCTGTTTAACTAAAGTTTAATAATTTTAATTTTATTTGTGGAATAGGGAAGACTATTAAATAGTATAAACAAAGAATTTTCCTCCCTGCCACTGAAACAACAGAATTTTCTTTGATTACTGATTCAAAGTTTTAATTAATTAAAAAATATATTTGGCTCTGAGAACATGGGTGATAACTGCACAGCAGATCACTCCAAATTTCTGGCAATTTGAATCTTCATGGAAAGTCACAAGAAACATTTTTGCTAAATAAGTTATAATTTTAGGTTTTTAATTGTAAATTTGTTTCTTCTGAATCTAACTAACTATATATGTACATATATATGATTCACTTAGATGTTTAACAACTTGAGGGGGTGACATTATATTGGAAGCATATTAATCATTGTGTTTTGAGGGGTTTTTTTGGTCTGACATTTTTTTCTGACTTTCAATTATTTGGCTTTGCACTAGTTCAGCAATTTTCATTGAGCTTTTCATATGTTCACCATGGCCATGTTATTTTATCATCTACAAATAAATTTTTGCTTTGTAAACATAATCAAAAATTTGCAACAGAAAGATGGACTACATTGAATTTGTAAAAAGGACTGATATATATAGCTTGGTGCTCACCTGACTTATTGAAGATTTCCAGAACTCTTAAAGATGACAGGATTTATGAATTATAACTGAGTCAAAAATCATCAAAAACAGAAATCAGCCACTGAATAGACATGATGTTTTTCTGAATGTTTTCTGTGGGAATACGGTGGGTGTTGTAAAGGTCTATTCTCTGGATATAAGAAACTATGTTTCTCTTAAATTGTCTAATGGATTTAAGTATTATGATATTCAGACTGAAATATATTATTAATAAATTTAGCACCATTATTATAAAAAGCAACTATGTTAGACAGGGTTCTCTAGAGACAAAAACCAGGACACTTATGATTTTATATCTATTTATATGGATAGATTACAACAAAAGAAATAGACCCCTAATTAGTATCTAGAGCAGTACGAATGACTCAGTGCAACTCACTTCCATGAGACAGCTAATACACTGGCAGTCCTTCAAGTCTTGAGGGCTGCCAGGTGCAAGTCAGGGAAGCAGACAGCTGAGTTCTCTGTAAGCAGTTCAGACAATTTGCCCACAGGCAGCGAACAACCAGGCAGGTCACTAACAATCAGTCATATGACAGGATCTGACAGTCCCCAGCTCCAGTAATGTGTACTCCAGTAGTGTGGCGAAACAGGTCTTGAAGGAACCTCAAACTACAGCAACACAGTCCATGGTTTAGGTGTCCCAAGGTAAGGGTAGCTTGCAAGTTGAGGTAGAGAACCAGCTGCACACTGGTCCAATAATCAAAAAGCAAGAGACAAGAAAGGCAAGACTTATGGAGCCATTTATCTTTCTCCCTTCAATCAATCCCACATGTGTTAATTGGCCAGGTTGGCACAATAAACCTACCTATTAAAGCAACCATAACCAGAAGAGCCAATGGTTTGCAAAGTTGACAGTCAATAAACTTTTCCTGCTTAGTCTGCAAAGGAAAAGTTTTGTGCTTTAATAGATGAATATTTCAGCATAAATTTTAATATACCACCTGGTAATTTACAAAAAGGAGTAACTACTGGTACTGCTTAAGTATAGATAGATAGATCATGAGACTTGCTATTCTTGGAACAGAGACCTTCTGGTTGGGAATTTATGAGTTGTTTTAAAAAAATTAACTAAAATGGTTGTTAATATTTCTGCTCTTCTTCCAACTTTCATGAAATTAGGAGTAACTAACTCATCCAGATTATTGCCTCTGGATCAGTGGTCCTCAACCTTCTTAATGCTGCGACCCTTTAATACAGTTCCTCATGTTGTGGTGACATTCCAACTATAAAATTACTTTTGTTGCTACTTCATCACTGTAAATTTGCTACTGATATGAATTGAGAGAACCCTGTGAAAGGGTTGTTCGACTCCCCAAAAAGGTCATGGACCACAGGTTTAAGAAACACTGCACTAGATGGTCTTTTAGGCCTAGGATCTTGGTGGGGGTGGGGGGGTAGAAAAAAAATTAAAAAAAAACTAGTGCTTAACAATGATTTTAAACTCAAAAATTGTCCAGAAAAATCAGTAGCTCATTTTGCTCTGAGTCTTGTGCTCTGTTATATAATTCATCCTCTCTAATAGAATTTTAAAATATCTGTCTATGCATTTGGGCTTAAAGCAGGTTGGTTATAATTTTATTTAGTTTCCAAAATAATATTGTGATGTACCTGTTTAGTGCTAGTAATCAAATTATCTTTCTTGTTTATTAAAACTTTCTCTTCAAAGGAGGGTCTACCTCGATTTGAGCCAACTTTCCTGTTAACCTTGCCCCTGTAGTTACCCTAACTTGATGTGTTAGTCTGGGTAAACTAGAGGAACAAATTCATAGACACGCATATAGATATAAAGAAAAGGTTTACATACAAGAGGACATACAACAGGACATTGAGTCCTGTTCAAAGTCACAAGTCCAATATTAACCTATATGCCCGAAATCAGTCTATAAAGTCTCCTTATGACTCATGAAGTCACAAGTCAGTGGGTGCAGAATTCCGGTGCTGGCAGGGGTCTCCCCAAAGCTCCTCGCTTCCAGGGCTCAGGGTCCATCAACAGCATGCTGCTCCAGCTTCAGAGGTCTGGCTCCATCAGGGCAAGGCCGGGTGATCTCTCTGCCTGCTCCTCCAGCTTCTTAGACACTGCTATCTTGTCTTTTCCATGATTCATCATCTCTGAGACCAGCTCCCAACAAGTGGGGAAGATAGCTTCTCTTCTTCATGAGGTAAATATCACGAGATTTCCCAGAAGTCTCAGGAGAAAGCCATGCCCACATAGAGGCCTCATTGGCTACTCAATGGCTATCTCCAGATTAACAGGCTAGACTCCACCCCTACATTTCAATCATAAAATTAACATAAGCACATGACTGCCACAGACCACCCCTTGTTAATTTCATACTTCCACATAACTCTGTATCCATATGTAACTTTCAAATAAACAATAAAATCATATCAATACCTAACAGGATAAAATGAAAATGCATATAATTCAACATGTGTCACCATCATTTAAAAATAACATTATATAAGTCAGCAAAACAAAAGATATTCTGTATCTTACAACTGTAGTTACAAAATATCTACACCTTGATCCTATAATCCTATGAATATATATTCCACCACCTATAAGAGTTTGCAAGCCAAACCACCTCATGCCTTCATTCCCCCATTTTTGGTATCTAAGTTCTACATTGCCCACTTACACCAACCCAGTGCTCTAAGGAAACAATCATATCTTTCAATGTGAAGAATCTTCATTCCAGTTGGAAATTCGTGAAGTGTGTGTCCATTAGTAAAGTCAAATCAGGACAGGTCATCCATAAAGTCAGCAGCAATATGCACCAGTTCACAGACTAAAAATGCTTCTCTTTGATCAGGTTCTGGTCAACTCAATGTGAGCTGTTTCTCTTAGCCTCACCACAGTAGCCATTGGTCGCCTTTTCTTTAGACCAAGGTCCCATCACAAATTCTCAACATGCCTAGCTTTCTCATGCTAAGTAATGAACTTCAGACCAGTCAACCAGCTCTCGTCTTCTCTATTTCTTGTGAACAAAGTTCACGGGTGTCAGTGGCCAAAGTCATCCCAGCTCTTTATTGCCACATTTCTCCTGGTTTCACTGACAAGTGGTAAATCTGGGTGGTCACCTAACAAGCATTTCAGCCTGCCACAGGTTTCCTTTAACATTCAGTCCTAGAGAGGAGTTATCTTCATGGTTCCAGATTCCTTCACTTCTGAAGACAAGCCTAGCCAGGATTTTCCAAGGAAATAGACTCTATTCTTCTTTATTAGTCAGTATGACCTTCTCTCAGACTATAAGCATCCTGAGTACTCCAGGACTCAAGGTCCATCAACAGCATGCCACTCCAACTTCTGAGATCTGGCTCCATCAGGGCAAGGCCGGGTGGTCTCTCTGCCGGCTCCTCCTGCTTCTGGAAAGCTGCCATCTTGTCTTTACCATGATTCATCATCTCTGAGACTAAACTCCCAACAAGTGGGGAAGATAGCTTCTTTTCTTCATGAGGGAAATATCGCAAGATGTCCCAGAAATCTCAGGAGAAAGCCGTGCCCACATAGAGGCCTCATTGGCTGCTCAATGGCTATCTCCAGATTAACAGGTTAGACTCCACCCCTACATTTCAATCATAAAATTAACATAAGCACATGACTGCCACATTTGATAAGAAATGCCTACAATAGGATGCATTAAATATTCATAGAAAGTCAATCAGGCCTGAGCTGCGGTGTTGTAGTGGTTGTGTGTGGAATTCGGCCCACTGGGTTGGCGGTTCAAATCCAGCAGAAGCTCTCCAGGAGCAAGACTGGGCTTCCTACTTCCATCAAGGCAGTGATGCCACACACACACACAAAAAGCAACAAACAAAATTCAATCAGAAGAGTGAAGATTATGTGAGGTCATCTCATTTTCTCTGTCTCTGAAAAGTGACTTCACAATTGTTGTGGTCAACTGATCCTTCCTAATAACATGATTAATGTATGTTGCCTTGTCATTTTTACTTCTGAGGAACCTCTGTATACTTCCTCCTGAACACATTTGTTTGTCTTTCTGGCAGCCCATGGTAGTTTCACCAACATCATAATTCAAACACATGAATTCTTATGGTTTCTTCCTGATTCCTTGTCCAGTTTTTCCATGTATAGGAGACAATTGAAAATACCTTGACTTAAATGAGATAATTTTGTCCTCAGACCTTAGTCCTTAGAGTGACATATTTGCTCCTGGAGATATTTGAACATATTTTCCATGCATTTCTGCACATTAAAACAGACATGCTTTATTTCCTTAATTTGAAAAAGCATATCTGTTATTACTCCATTTTCTCTAACAACTCCCTAACTGAGTCTTCCCAAGGCCATGTTTTTATGGGCACAATCACATCATCAATATTGCAAGACTAATTTGGTTATGCTCTTAATGTAAAGTTGGTGGTTTAAGTTCACACAGAAGTTCCTCAAAAGAAAAACCCATTCTACTTTTGAAAGATAAATAATTGAAAACATTATGAAGAAAATTTCTATTCTGACAAAAACAGGCTCTCATAAGTTAGGGCAACAATAACAACACAATATTATATTCCATCCTAGGACTATTTATATCATAAAGCTATAGTGAAAAGGAGTGCTGGTGACTTAGTGGGATATGCGTTGAACTGCTAGCTACACGGTCACCTTTAGAATACACCAGCTGCTTCCTGCGGGGGAAAAGGTGAGATTGCCTATTTTTGGAAAGATCTAAAATCTCCGACTCTCCAAAGGGCAATTCTTCTCTACTACAGAGGATAGCCAGAGTTGGAATTAACTCAGTGCCAATAAATGAGTGAATGAGTGAATAAAATGAATGTGACGCAGAGACCTTTGATTATTAGGCTTTGTCATCCAATAGTGTACTCACAGATGTTTCCCACTACTTCCACAGGGTCTTGCTGACATAACTTGGCAAGTAAACAGTATTTGTCATGTGGTAATGAAAGGATGCAATCCTTAAAGGGAGGCTGGCTTAAAATTTATTTTTACTTCATAACTTTCTAAGTGGAGAGTTTATATCAGTTATATAGTTTCACTAACAGTTTTGATTTCTTGTCAAATGGAGGTAATTGTTCATATGTTTTCTGATTGTAGATATGTCCTAATTTTTGGATGTCAGCTAAATAATTAATCCTGTTGTGCTCTTATAGAAATGGTGGGGAACTTCAAAAAGTTCTTTAAAATGGAATTAAAATATAATGAATTTTTATAAACATTTTAAACCTCAAATAGTTGTACTCACTGTGAAGAGGTTAGCTCCAAATCACAGGGACCTGATAGGATAGGGCGAAACTGTCCTTGTGAGTTTCTGAGACGGTAAGTCATTGTGCACATAGACAGTCCCGCCAGTCTCCCAAAGAACAGCTGGGGCTTTAAAGATGCCGATCTTGCATTAGTGGTCCAGGGCATAATGTTGGCATGGCCAAGACGCCTTTTCAACCCTAAATGGTTGAAAAGCTGGTAACGGTCTGTTTTCTTTCATCAAGCAAAACCTAGATTTCTTTTCTTTTCATAGAGCCCACATTTACAAAAAGGATCTTGGTTGAATGAGGAGGCACTCAGATGGCCCATAAGAAAATCAAGGAGCAATGAAGATATTGACAGGACAGAATATTATTTTATAAAATAATTGTAACTCTATAAGGTATGAGAAAAATTAGGGCCTTTCTTGTTATTATAAATAACAAAGAATGAGGTTTGGCTCAACATAGGGGTAGTTTGTTTATAAACTATCAGAGAACTAAAGTATATGTCCTACGAGTTGCAACTTGTCTTTGTGCAGAGAAAGGTGGGTTCACTCTATGGCTGTGATGTTACAAGATCTAACAGCCAATGTGAATTTGACTGTTTTAATCAAAAAAGTTTTTTGAAACTAACAGGTTTTATAATGTCATGTACATTCCATGCTTAAATATTAAAATGATTATTGCATTTTCACTTAAAAAAAACCCACATGATTCATCATTCTCACTCCCATCTGTCTTTGTCTTTTCATTGTTTAGCACTATCTCTCTTATATCAGGAAATCATGCTATGATTCACACAATTTGTCCTTGGCTACTTCCTTACCTTATTTCCTGCTTGTCCCTCACTGTCATCCAGGTTTTAACCACATGTGGGTATGTCTATACACAAATATACCATGCTTCCTTTAAAACTCACACTTCTGCTCATGGAAATTCCTGGGCCTGGAAAGCACCTGTCTTCCATTACCCTTCAAATTTCTCTTTGTGTGTCAGTAGTTTTTGCATATATGTGATATTTTGATTATTACAGGGCTATATTACTCATCGTAAGAATATTTTACTAAAAATAAAAATTAAAACAAAGAAAAATCAGGTCTCCTGTTGACAAAGTAGGCATTTTTAGCCACAGTCAGGTTGGCAGCTCTGAAACCAGATGTTGTTACAGCAAAACTTATAGACACAAAATTGAAAGAAGATACAATATTTAAAATAAAATAAGGGAGCAGATTTACTGGCCATGATAACTTTCCACATTTCCCAGAAAATTGTGGCCAAAGGCCACTCTGATTGATGGGGGTCAGACCCTGGTGGAGAATCCGATTGGAAATTCTCCAGGTTTTGACAAGGATACATGCACTCTTCTAAATTAGACAAGGCCTCTGCTCTCTGTCAGGCAGCCTAAATCCAAGCTGCCTGTTTAAAGGGGAAGTTACTTTAGTCAAAGTCCGGGACACAGAGTTTGAGGGCATGATCAAATAGTTTTTCCTAGCTTTCCTTCCCCTCTAGAGAAACGCAGACTTTGAAAAAACTTCAATGTACACCAAATACAAATGTTGCATTCTTGAAGTCAAGTAGTTGATAATGGCATAAATATCTAGAATTCATCACCATGTACTTCTAGGTTTTATCTAGAATTATGCTTCAGTTATTTCCAGTTTATTTCATAAAGCAGATAACACCTAAATTATCTCCTCAAAAAGGTGAAGATAAGATATCCTGAAGCTCATAGTTGTAATTTATAAATGATTTCCACAATAAAATGCTAATCTCTGCTTTCTTCAACTGATTTTGGTTTAATACAGTGATTGAAACTTAATATTAGTTTGTAGGCAAAGAATATTTTATTGCCTTCCAATTAAGCCTACATACTGAAAGTCCTCACCCAAGTACAATGTTTGATTGCTTGTTACCTATAGCTCACAAATTTGCCACCTTCCTTTCCATGCCTAGGATGGGTGCAATTGACTCAGTAGAAACACTGGTTTTTCTGCTCCTATAAAGAGCTAGTCTTGGAAACTCATAAGGTCTGTCCTATGCTGTCTTATGGGGGTCCGTGACTCGGCATCAGCGCGTTGGCATTAGTGAGGTTGCTTTGGTTGGATTTCATGAGGCTCTATCTCCAGGTACTGGCTGAGTTTCCCTTGTGAATGGAGTCACCAACTGACATGGTCCACCTATTTTTTTGAGTTGCCACTCACCAGAACTTTCTTCTTACAAACCCTGTGTCTCTTCCATTTTAGATCTCTGTCTCACCAGAGAGCCACTATAATGAATGAAATTCTACTTCATCAAAATAAGTGCTGAATTCCTCGCTTTTGTACATGTGGAAGTGACATCTTTCTAAAATTAGTTTTTCTTTTGTTGTACTAGTGAAATTATGCAGGTGTAAAGGGAATACTAAACCTAATAACTTATAAATTATAGTATGTATATTAAAAAACAGAATAGAAATAGAAATGTAATTGTTAGGTTTCTGGGATGGATTCTCCCAGTTCTTGCTTCTCTATGCTGAAAGAATTCATCCATCAGAAACACTTTTGTAAGTTCAAGTAACTTTCATGAAGTCCAAGTAACTTTCAAAAAGGAAAGGGATGTTTTGGGTTCCACAGTCTAATACACGCTATCCCTGGAGGGCATGAAAAGCCACTAGGGGGACTGCACAAAAAAAACTGCTGATAAAAAATGGTCCCTTCTTTGGAATATGGAAAAATGGTGTGGGAGAGGAGTGATGGAACTGAAAAAAGAGCTTGGGAGAAAGCAAGAAGACAGCTCTGGAACTTAAAAGCTCTGGAACTTAAGAGGGGGACTGGAGATATCCTGTTCCTCCAAATGGAATGAGCGAGGCTGTATTGAATCTCTCTCTTTTATGCCCTCCTACCCCCACTTGAGGGGGGCATAACTGAGAGTATTGGCCAGCTGGCGCATGAATGACAGTGGTGATGGTTTCTAATGTGCATGCCCAGGTGGGGTTAATCTGTGTACCCACGTTCATCTTCATTAGTATGTCAAGGTGACCTTCATCTGTGCCTAGGTGATTTTGGTCTGCACAAACACAGTTTTGGATCTTGCCCCATATATTTCTTTCTAATGTGTGCCTAATTTTGTTCAAACTGCTTTATTGTGACAAGACCAGCTAATTTTCATTTTGTGTAGGCATTCAGCAGAGTCAACCCCTTTTCCTGCTAATTGTCCTACCTGTCACATGGAGTAGGGCGCAGAAGAAGTCACAAATCCTACCCATGGCTCATTACCAGGCAAGGGACTAGGAAATGCCAATGACTACCAATAAAGGAGGAATTGACATGGCTGAGATGCTTATTTTAACTTCTAACCTCTAGAATGTGAGAACATAAATTACTGTTAAGGATTTTGGACTGTCTTGACTTGGAATAGCCTACTTCTACTCTTGTATTTTTTAAGTTTAAATTACTGTCTATGTATAACTATATATAAGAATCACTGATTTTGCTTCATTAAAGAACTCAACTCAAGGCATCATCCAATCATGGTATAAAACATATTTAAAAGTTTGCTGTAGTGCTATGGAGTAAGTGTTGGACTGCCGATTGAAAACCTAGCTTCTCTTACAACAGAAGAAAGTTTAGGTTAACACATTACATTAAAATGTTCGGTGTCCAATCTATGAAGACAAATGTATGCACAAGCAAATGTAGTGAAGAAAGTTGATGGTGTCCAGCTATCAAAGATATAGCATCTGGGGTCTTAAAGGCCTGAAAATAAACAAGAGGCCATCTACTGAGAAACAACAAAGCCCATATGGAAGAAGCACACCAGCCTGTATGACACAAGGTATTAATGGAAGCAGTTATCAATCAAGAATTAAAATCATATCATTGCATGCCCACCTTCCTGATACGATCACTGAAAACAAAGGTGTGCATAAGCAATTGTGATGAAGAAAGATGATGGTGCCTAGCTATCAAAAGATATAGCATCTGGGGTCTTAAAGTCTTGAAGGTAAACCAGGGGCCATCTAACTCAGAAACAACAAAGCCCACATAGAAGAATCACATCAATCTGTGGAACCATGAAGCGTCAAAGGGATCAGGTAACAGGCATCAAAGAACTAAATATTATGTCATTATAAATGAGGGGAGTGCAGATTGGGGACCCAAAGTCCATCTGCAAGGGAAGTGACATCCCTTACAGAGGGTTGTGGGTAGGAGACAAGCCAGTCAAGGCAAGTGTAGCAACAATGAAACATGCATCTTTCCTCTAGTTCTAAAATGCTTCCTTCCTCCCACTATGATGATCTGAATTCTACCTTACAAAGTATGGTTGGACTGGAGGATGTACACTGGTACAGATAGGAAACAGAAACATAGGGTATCCAGGACAAATGACCCTTTTAGAACCAGTGGAGAGAGTGACGACATCGGAAGGATGAAGGGAGGGTGGAGTAGAAAGGGGGAACTGATTATAAGGATCTTCATATAACCTCCTCCCTGGAGTATGGACTATGGAGAAGTGGGCAAAGGGAGACATCATACAGCATTGGACAATAAAAAATTTTAATAGTTTTAAATTATCAAGGGTTCTTAAGGGAGGGGGGCTGGGGAAGGAGTGGAAAAAGGAGGAGCCAATATCAGGGGCTTAAGTTGAAAGAAAATGTTTTGAGAATGATGATGGCATCAAAGGTACCAATGTGCTTTGCATACAATGGATGTGTGGATGAATTATGCTAAGAGTTTTATGTGTCCCCAATAAAATGACTTAAAAAATGTTCAGTGTGAGAAATCCTATAGATGACTGCCATGAATTAAGGTGAAAAAGGCACTCAAAAAGTGACTGAGAAGGAACTGCCTTCTCAAAGTGGAATCAACAATGGTGATGTGACTGAGTAAAACCTGTGGAAATGAAGACGTTAGCTTCTCTATTTGCTGATGGGCACTGTTAAAATGAGAAGAAACAACTGACCTATCAATGACCAGAAGTTGGAATGTATAAAGTATGGATCTAGAAATTAGAAGTCATCAAAAAAATAAATGAAACCAATTAATATCAAAACCTAGGAACTGATGAACTGAAATACACTGGTTTTGACTGTTTAGCATCAGAAAATCAAGTGGAACAACGCAAATAAGAGAAATGGTGTTGTCTTTATTGTCAAAAAAGGCCCTTTTGGTGGAGTGGTTACGCATTGAGCAGAGATATTCAATGTCAGTAATTCAAAATCATCATCCATTCTACAGGAGGAAGAATGGGATTTCAACTCCTATAAAAAATTACAGTCTCAAATTCAGAGTTGAATTCTTCACTGCCCTGTAGGTTTGCTATGCCTTGGCATGCATGGACTGAATGACAGTGACTTTAGATTTGATGTTTACCTTGAAGTACAATGCTGTTTGCATCATCGATTGGTCTCAAATTCAATCAATACAACTATTTTTCAAATTTATACTCCAACCACACAGACTGGTGATGAAGAACTTTAATAATTCTATCTGTGTCTTAAGTAAGAAAATGATCAAGCATGGCATCAAGATGTATTGGTAATTATTGACAAATGGAAATCTTGAGTCAAAGAAGAACAATACTTGGAAAACATGGTCTTGGTGATAGAAATTAAGCTGGAGATCGCATGATGGAATTTTACAATACCAATGTCTTGTTCATAGCAAATGCATATTTTCAACAATAAAAATGCCAACTATACACATGGACATCTCCAGATGGAATGCATAGAAATCAAATGGACTACACCAGTAGTAGCCTATAGAACAGTGGCTCATAAACCTTAGCCAGATCTCCCTCTGATCGAAGTACCTCTTCCCTGGGGCATTCACTATAATAACCCATTTGCATCTTAGAGTCACAAGTAAGGAGGGGATAGTCCTGAATAGTGCAGGAACACAGTTATAAACAGAAACACTGGAAAGACTGCACTCTCTCGACATAATATACAAGATCCATAAGGGCCTCTGGTATATCCAATATACCTCTCCCTTACTCCAACTGGAACCTGTTCCTTCTACCACAGTAACACACATGTAAAATCAAATCTCTAACAACCCTCTTCTCCAACTCATTAAAAACTACTATACTTAATGAGAAGGCTTAAAATGGTTAATACAATCACTAATCTTCCTATCCACCCAACTAATACTCCCTCCTTATCTACAAAAAACATGTTCTCCAACACTTATCTATCCTCCCCTATCCTAAAGAACAAGCTTCTCTCCCACACAAACCCCAGAACATTAGGCACCACTTTCTTCTCAAACAAAATGCAATAAAGACAAAATCAAACACTGGCATCTGCTATAAAAAATGTGGCAAAACAAACATCATTTAAGGAAGATGATCCAAGCCCGGGGAGTTACTTGAATAATCAGCCCTTGAATGGCAGAGTAGAAATGCATGAGTATATTTTTAAGTCCTTACAAGAAATGAAGGGTTGAATCTTGAAAAGTAATGAGTAATAGAGATACTAGAATATTCACGCCAAAAAGACGTCCAGAAGTTAAGGGACAATGTCACAAGAATATAGAGAAAGGTGAATGATCTCACCAATAGAATAACCATAGAAAATCAAATCAGTAATCCCAAAGAAAACCAAGCAGAATATGACAAATGAGAGAAAAAACAAACAAAATGCAAAACAATCTGAAGAAATTCTGTGATGATGCGATATTCTATGAAGTGAAACAATATTTGAATTATCTGTGTGCCTGAACCAGAAGAAATAAATCAGCCTGCAGTTAAAATAGTAATGGAATTCTCAGAAGAAAATGTTATTAATATCACAAAGGAGAAGAATACAACCATTCAAGAAGCAGATTAGATTAGATTAATACCACCACTCCTCACCTCCACAAAAACACAAGAAAAACAAAAAAAAACCCCTCAAATTATCTAATTTTAAGGAAAATGAGAGACTAATGCGTACAGCTAAAGAGAAAAAAAATAGTCACATACAATGGAACAAAAAAGAATAAGCTCAGACCTCTCCACAGACACCTTGCAGGAAAGAACAAATAGGAGCTACATATTGCAAAATGTGAAAGACAACAAATGCAATCCAAGAATCCTTTATTCAGTAATGAACTCCATCAAACTTGAAGGAGAAATAAAATGTTTTTTCTCAATTCAGGAAACATTTAGAGAACTCATAAAAACAAAACCAGCATTACAAAAAAGACTTTCCAGTTCTTTGGGGGCAGAAAACTACCAACAGCAGCTCACAAACATGTGGCCATGACAGGGTGAAACACCAACCAGGAACTGACACACTGAAAACACGCAAATTGCCAATATTATACTCAATGGAGGAAAACTGAAAACAGTTCCACTACCAGCAAGTCCCTTATCCCCACTTCTATTTAACTTTGTGTTGAAAACCCTAGCCAATACCATTTGACAATGGCAAGATATCAAGGGTATATAATTGTATAAAGAAGGAGAGAAACTTTCACTATTTTCAGACAATATAATTTTATATACTGAGAATCCTAAAGAATCCACAATAATATTGCTAGAAACAATAGAACAAGTTAGTAGAAATGTACAAGATTAACAAACAAACAAAATCAATTGGATTCCTATATAGCAGTGATGGAAATACAGAAAAAGATATCAATGAACCAGTACCATTCAAAATAGTGACTCAAAAACTGAAATACATAAACCTCACCAAATACTTGTATGAAGAAAACTTCAGATCATTACAAGAAACCAAACAGATATACACAGATGGAAGAATACTATGAGTTCATGAAACAAAAACCTCAATATTATGAAAATATCAATGCTATGTAATGCAATCTACAAATTCAGTGCAGTCCAGATATAAATTCCATCATCATTCTTCAAAGAAATGGGGGGGAGGGGTGGCGGGGAAGGACTAACAGCTTCATATGGAAAAGGAAGAAGCCTAGGATAGGCAAAGAACTCCTCAAGAAAAAGAACAAAGAAGGTGGTCTTGAGTTACCTGACCTCAAAATCTACTATACAGCCACAATTCTCAAATCAGCCTGGTCTGGTATAATGGTAAGTACTTGCACTAATAAATCAGGACAGAAAATGCAAAAATTAAAACATTGCTGTGGCTTTCAAATAATCTACTGTCAACTTGCAGAAGGAATGGACTCTAGTCTGCCAAACAAGTGGCAGCTTGATGACCTCATTTGGCCGTATAATGGAGATAAATAGCTCACTGGAGGCCAGACACACTCTCTGCTTCACATTCTTGTAAAAAAGACACATGGAACTATGCTGATGGAGCCAGAAATCTGGAGTTGGAGGAGCCACATGGAGACCCACACCAGTGTTGAAATGCTTCCACTACTACCAGATTCACAAGACTTTTCACCTATTGTCCTGTGACCTTTATGCTTTCTGCATCCTGCATGTGTTGTGTGAGTCTGAAGATGAATTTGCAGACTCGGATCAGACCTATGGGCTAATATCAGACTTATGGACTTGGTCTGCACTGGACTGAGATGTTTTCTTAATATACAATTACTGTTTGATATTAAATTGTCTATTAAATATAAATGAGTGTCTTTGGATTTGTTTCTCTAATCAACCTGGACTAACACAATTGCATACAGACTGCTGATTTTTCACACATGCCCCCAAAATATTAGTGGAAAGCAGCCGTCCACTTTAATAAATGGTATTGGAAAAGTGGGACATCCACATGCAGAAAAATGAAAGAAGACCTATATCTCATGCTATGTACAAAAACAAATTCAAGGTGACTCAAATACCTAAATGTAAAACCCAAAACTATCATCCATGAGAAAATTGGGACAATGTTAGAAGCCTGAGTGCAGGGAATACATGGGCTAATAGAAATAAAAGAAACACACTGTGTGGAAGATAAACTCAATGGGAACTATTAAAAGTAAAACACTTAAAAAAAAGTAAAGCACTTGTGTACATTAAACAGCTTAATTAAAATAGTAAAAAAAGAGCCCAAAGAATGTGAAAAGATGTAATAACAACATAACAGATAAAGGACTAATTATTAAAATCTATAGAATTTTGCAAGTTTTCAACAAGAAAAAACTAATAGACCTCTGAAAAGGTGGGAAAATGACGCGAACAGACAATTTACAAAGGATAGCACTCAAATTTCCAATAAACACATGAGGAAATGCTCATAATTAGCTATCCAAGAAATATAAGTCAAAGTAACCTTAGGATGCCATTTAATGCCCATAACTGTAGCCCACTTTGAAAACACTGAGAACAACAAATGATGGAGAGGATAGGTTTAGATAGAAACTCTTATCCACTGTTGGTTGACTTGTAAATCTATACAGTCACTATGGAAGGCTATATGGTAATATCTAAAACAGCAGTTGAACTACCATATAATCCAGCCATTCCATTACTGAGCATATACCCCAAAGAAATAAGAGACAGATCATAGACAGATATTTGCTTCCCATGTTCTTCATAGCACAATTCACAATAGCAAGAAGCTATAAATAGACTAAACTTCCATCATTAGAAGATTGGCTTAAAAAAAAACTCTGCTACAAGACTACAATGGCATACTATGCATAACTAAAAAGGATAGATGATACCATGAATACCTCAAGAAGTAGAGGGATTATGCTAAGTGAAGTTAGTTGAGCACAAAAAGACAAATACTGTAAGAGTTCACTGTGGTAGGAACAAGCAGCAGAGGGGAACAAACTCAACTTTGTAGGGCATCCAGTTTTCTGGCTGGAGACCAGACAGCCTGGAAAAGTGTATCAATGAACAAATCATCTGTTCCAGGTAAGGGTAATGTAGCTCGCTTGACTGGAGTTTCCCTCATAACAGATGGGATCAAATGGTTGTAGAAAATGAGGGTGATGCTGTCTGTTGAGTCATTGCCATGTGGATCTGTGGTCAGGTTCCCAGGAGAGGGAGGTAGTCCTGTCAGAGTGATGAAGCTTAATTAGATGAGGGGAGTGAGATTGATAACTCTGGGAAGGACATAGGTGCACGTTTTTTGAGGGGAGGGAAGGCTGTCTTCCGGTGGGGTGAGGCAAAAGTTACTGAAGTTGCTTTGGGAAAGTTTGTTGGGGAGTGTCTTTAGTAATGTGCAGCAGGTAGGAAAAATAGAACCAGGGTATCTGGAGGTATCCTAGGAACTTAAGATGGGCACATGTCATTCTAGGATATTGAATCCTGGATTTTTGTGGCTCAAGATCTGTTCCAGAGACTGCATCCATGAGACCCCACATGGGAACTTTACTGGGTGAACTGGATTCTATCTCAGATGCGCTTGTATCTGGGGGACTTTTGCCAAAAAAAAATATGCATGGTTTCTGAGGAAGCAGAAGACAGTTGTTCAACTAACTGGTCAACAAACATGACCTTGCTACACCAGCACTTCATATGATGCATTATACTGGAATTCCTGTTAAGGCCATTCTGTTATATGCTGCTTATGCTTGTTCATATTAGAGTGTATGTCAGAGATGTGTTGCCACTCATGGTCACCCTCTTGACGTTATTGCTGATTTTTGGTACATGAATCTCAGGGAAACTGAACCTACGTGGAAAGCTAATAGAACAATGATTTGTGGAGGGAGGAGATATAGAAAGGTGAGGAAGATAAAAGGGAGAAGAGGTTAATGGGTACAGGAAGGAAAAGTAGGTTTGGATACTGATAATGGAAGCAAATGTGCAATAATTTTTGACATGATTGAACCATAGGATGATGTGACATAGGCATTAACTTCCAAATTACAGCAAATTAAAAGGAAAAAAACCCACAAAGATCTAGGAATAGCTTTTGAGCTCCCACTAAATCCTTGTTCTAACTTAAGGATAGTAAGTTCTTACACATCGCCCTGCTGGGTACTCAACCTCAGCAAGGAAACTCAGAGGATATGCAGGCCAGAGAAAAATCTGGAGAAGAATTTAGATAGTGCCTGGCTATAAGATACAATAGCATCTGGGGTCTTAAACACTTATTTAAAAATAGGAAGCCATCTAAGAGAGATGATAATGAAGTCCATATGGAAGAAGCACACCATCATCAGTCACCGAAGACTAGGAATCCATACAATCTCAAGTCAAAAGAGGAATCAGCATCACAGCCTAAGCTGTGAGAACCCGGTGTGCAGTGGATGGCACTGCAAGTGCAAATTCATTCATGCGAATTCATAATAAATAGGCCTCCAGAAAACTCCCCTTATCTAAAATTGAGAGAACGGAGGAACGTGCGTGGGATAGGCGAGTACAGTAGATCAGAAGCATAAATCCGACCTGAAAAGTTGAAACTTTGTAAGTAGACTCCTCCCCCAGCCCCCATGATGCAGCCTGACCTGATTTCCAAAATTTTCTGTATTTGGGGGTTTGTATTGTTCTGTTTGTCTTTTGCTCATTTCATAGTGGAGTGTTTCTCAGAGGAGTCACGTCAGTGGAGCCACCCTCTTGAAGCTGTGTTATATGCTTTTCCATTTTTGGTACATGAACACCAGAATTGATGGATACATAGGGACAGCCAGTAGAATAAGGAGTTCTGGGGGAGGTGGATACAGTGATGGTGCTGAGGGTCAAAGGGAGACAATGTCAAGGAATCCATGTAGAAAAGGAAAGGTTGAAAACTGAGTGTGGTAGTAATTGTACAATTCTACTTGATGTGATTGAAATATGAAATGATGTTATATGTTTGAAATCCCAATTAATAAAAAGCCCTCAAACTAAATTATGTTCATGTGTACAATTGGAAAAAAAGAACCATATGGGAAAATGATTGTTTATTTAGGGTATCTATTGGACATGTGGTCAACAGAGTAAATGATTCCCCTATGATGTTTACATTTTATGCTAGCATCTTTAAATATGGCCAAAGAAACTTTAAAGGTGTGACTGCATAAAAGATTTGTTGTGGTAGGAAGATTCCTACGGTATCTGGATCGGACCATTCTAATGAAAGGAGTTTTTGTAAGTTAAAGAGGGAAAAGTTGGTTTTCAACATTTGGAAAACTAAACCTAAGACCAAACTCCACACTGTTAACCTGCCCTCAACTCACAGTGTCCTTGTGGACCACAATAAAACTGCCCCCTAGGGTTTCCAGGATTGTGAATTTTCCTGAAAGCAAACTGCCACAACTTCTTGTGGATCTGCTGGTGGGTTGACAACTTTTTGACTGGCAGCTGAGCACTTTAACCACTTTGTCCCCACAAACTCATTTGAACTCATTTGACAACTAGGTTGTCCAGAAACATATGAGCAACATAAAGGTTTCCATACAATGACAGTTCAGAATATGATAAACAGCTGTGCGCATCACCACATTAATATGATAGTTACATAGGATTTGCTACAATCATTTATAAAAACAGATACATCAGCAAAATGCATATCTCAAGACCCCTTTGGTTTCTAGTCCTATCTCGGGGGAGCATTAAACCATTTCCAAACTAGTGTTTTCCTGAAAGGCATTTTGTAGACTAAGTTCCTGTCTCAGTTTCAACCTGAATCATTTTAAAATCTACTTCTGACCATAGTAATTATCTGAAACTATTGCTTAGTACAAACTAAAGAAGCTTACATTCGAAAAGTGATAGGTAAATGTTTAATATAAACATCAAAAAGTAAAACACACTTCCGTTAGGGACAGGGACAAAGGATAATCCGGGGCGACAAGGGCATCGCCTCCGCTTCAAATATCTTTTCAAAGATGCACCCTACTTTAATGCAAATCTTTTTTGCAAAACATCATCAAAAATACATTATCTTCATTTATATATAGTTCCAAAATGTGCACTCTGGTCATGAAACTGTTGGAACTGTTACTTAGATTGTACTTTTCTTAAGAAAAATAAAATGGAGTGCTCATTTTCATTATCACCACCTCTGTGTGTCTTGCATACCTGCTCCACTGCACTGGTTCGAGACAATTAATCCTAATATCCCAACCCTCCTCTGGTGATTTCTCATCTTGGCAGGTCTCTCTCCATAATGACTAAAGGGGCGTGGCCATGTACCTAAGGCTTGGACTGAGCAGATGTACTTTTCTTCACAGGTCAGCAGCAGCTTTTTCTAGCCTCTCCTTTCCTTTCTCCTTGCTCTTTCTTTCCTGTCCTTCTTCCTTCCTTCTTTCTCATCTCCCCTTCCCCCCTCTCCATGCTTCAGCTGACATGATTCATACTTCCCACCTTTTCCTTTCCTTCCTCTGCTTCTCTTTCACTCCATCAGTTTCCCCTCTTCTTTTCCTCATCCTCTTTTTTAGATGGTTAAAATTAAAGATTAATTTCAACATACAAAAATAAAACACAATGAGCCAGTTTTTGCAAAATACTCAGCCACACTCTCCACACCATGGAGAAGTTTGTGTGGAGCCCCCTCTCTAAACGTAATTAAGTGGTTGATAAACGGCAGGTAGCAGTGGAGGGGAAAATCACCTCCATTATCATGCCATCGTTATTCAGAGAAAGAACTCCAGTGTCCTAATTTTTTCAACCCAATTCCAATTTCATGTGTATGAAAAGCAAGTTCTGCCACTCCCAGCAATCTGCTTATTGAACACATTTTCTGCAAACGTAATTATATTTCTCATCCCCTGATATTACATCCTTTTATTTTCCTCTCCACTTCCTGTGGTGCTGCCTGCCATCATGACACTTCATCCTCTGACAGAAGGAATAGGTCACTGCTTTCTCCCCCACTCCCTGCCCCCACACACTTGAAAGTCATTACCATTCTGTAAATTTTGAGAGAGAGAAAGAGAGAGAATGAACAGAGAATGATGGCACAGCCATAGAATACTGGGTCAAAATCCCTATCCACTCCAGTGTAGCTTCATACTTGTCTCCTTTCTCCCCTAATACTGTTCCCGCGAATGACAGAATCATGGTGTGGGATTCACAGTTGGTTACATTTTTGTGTGTACATATGATTATCATATATACACAGGATCTTTAGCCAAGATTTTCAGTTGGAAAGCAAATGAGCAACAGAGATAACATTCATTAGTCTATCATTTTGGATTAATATTTTTTCACCAGCCTAGACAGACTGCAAACTATTATTCTTACTTAAAATTTCTTGGAGTGATTGAATATTTATCCCAAGTTTGCAGATCCACAGGCTGTGACACTATACAATATTCCTAATTTGAAGATAACAGTAAAGACATGCATCTGGATAGTAGATAAATTTGGGTTTCCTGTAAGTTGAAGTTCAGTAGACATTTCTTCTTTCCTGTATTTACAAGGTTCTAAAAGTTGGCTTACAATTCTCCCTGAAGCTAAGATGCATCTTTGGACTGAGCCCCAGTGGTGTAGTGGTTGTGCACGAGACTGCAGCCCACTGGGCTGGTGGTTCAAAGCCAGCAGCATCTCTCCAGGAGCAATGCTGGGCCACTGACTCCCACCAGAGGGCAGTGATGCCCCTCCCCAAAAAAAGATGGCTCTTCAGAGTTGTTGTGACAATGGGCCCAAATTGATCAACAATTTTGACAGAGGCCTGGACAGTGTTTCCTTCTGTTGTGTATAAGAGCACTATGAGTTGGAACTAATTCACTTGCAAAGGTATCTATTATATATATGTATGTATGTATCTATCTATATTTCTAGATAATCTAGTTAGTAACTGCTTTCAAAATTACTTTCAGTGTTTAAGATGTTTTCACTCTAAGATATAAAGGAATGAATTAACATGCACAGTAAGATCATATAGAATTATTAAATTACTTTCTATCTTTGTATGCCTTCTGTCATTGATACTTGTTAAAAATAGAGAATGCTCTTTTGATAATAAACAAAATTTATATTAATAATATTTAGACTTTATGTTGCAAAATGCTACTAACCCAAACTAAGATTAATATTTTTATTAGTCATGCTTGAAAATTCATTAAAAAAAACAAAGAACATTATCTGTTATCCAAGCAATATTTACTTAGATGTTAATGGAGATTGCACTTGACAATTTGGGGGGAAAGATGAAAGGTGAGATTGTAGAAAAAGGGTATAATATAAACAAAAAGTCCTATTTATGATATCAGAATCGTTTTAACATTTAAAATACTTTGTATAAATCATCCTTAATGTATTAGAAATTTAGCTCCAGGGTAGTACCTTATCAATTAAAAATAACCATGTCAAGGAGGGAATGTATGATTTTCTCTGAGGATAAATTGCCTTTCAAATGATGCTAATTTTATGGTGATCAAAAATCAAACTGAAAAAGAAAAATTAAAAGCTGAAAAAAACATGTATAAAAACACCAGGGGAAATGGGAATCCAGTTATTTTCACATTACAATATTGGTTTACTCATAAAAGTATGGAAATATTTTTGGCTATTTATTCTTATAGGTTAGAAGTAACTCATTTCCAACTTCTTTACATCTAAAAGCAGAGAGATTTAGACACCCATATTTACATACATAAAAATTCATAATCACAAGATTAAAAAATCAAGTTCTAAATACATTTGTGAGTATTTTCATTATACGTGTATCAAATCATCCTGACTATTGAAACATATCAACCCAAACAGATCACATGTGAATTTCATTACATTTGAGAAGTAAACTTTTGCTCACTATCCCATCACTGCCACAATAATGCTTTCTACCTTGTCCTTTACTGCTTGCATAGTTTGTAGCTAAGAGCTTGGCATGGATGCACTCTAGAGTTTGATCATTGTTTTTTCTTATACTGGTCCCTAAATACACACACACACACACACATTAAAAGAAAAGTTTATGTTTTTAATTTTTTTTTTACAAATAAATCTTATCATCTTCAAAGTACTCTCCCTTACACCTACTACATTTGTCAAATCAGTGATTTCATTCTTGGAAACATTTTTCAACCTCATCTGCTTAGATGGCTGACAGCAGCTTCCTCATTTTTTCAGCTCTTCTACATCATCAAATCACTGTCCCTTCATGTCCCTCTTCATTTGTGGAACTAAAAAGAAGTCACAAGGAGTGAAGTCAGGTGAGGCAGGTATGTGGGGCAAGAAAGGCTGCTGCTTTTGCCAAAAACTGGTGCACTGAAATGGCTGTGTGAGTAGGTGCATTGTCGTGGAGGCAAAACCAGTCCCCTGTCTGCCAAAAATCAGGCCCTTTTTGGACATTCACTTCTATGTAATCTTTTTTAGGACCTTTAAATAGAAAGCTTAGCAGTCTGACCTTGCTGGTGTAGTGGCTAGGCATTGTCCTGCTAACACGGGATCAGTGTTTTAAAATCACCAGCCACTTCTCCCAGTAAAAATGGAGATTTCTACTCTCATAAAGACAGAGAATCTCAGAAAATCACAGAGGCAGTTCTGGTTTATCCTATAGAATTGCTACATGTCCACACTTGAGTGAACATGGGGCAGGAAAAATAGCTGTCTGATCACAAATAAAATTGATAAAAAGCAATTCTTGATAAAAGAAAACACCATTATTTTCCTGAATTAAGTGTCACACTATTGAACTTATTAGCAGTATAACCATGGACATTT
Source organism: Nesogale talazaci (assembly GCA_004026705.1). Classification (NCBI taxonomy): domain Eukaryota; kingdom Metazoa; phylum Chordata; class Mammalia; order Afrosoricida; family Tenrecidae; genus Nesogale; species Nesogale talazaci. The sequence goes on along the minus strand of PVJH01001343.1, from coordinate 73,857 downwards.
TTTTTCATATTTCATACCTGTAAAATTGGAGCAAGGATTACCTCACAGGGCTGCTACTTGAATATGTTGGCATGTGATACAGTTCAGGATCTGAACTGAAATCTCAAAAAAATTTAATTTCTCTAATTCTTGACCAAAGAGTCCCAGGAAAACGGTAGTTTATTCAAATCCGCCCTTGGGCTTCTCAGCAGAAAGGCCTGGCAACTTGCTCTTAAAAAGTGATCTGCCTGGAAAAGTCTATGAGGAAATTACACTGCTTTTCATGTCCTGTGGGGCAAGAATGGTGTCTTGTCTTGTCCAGTCTTACTGCCTTTGGCAGAGCCAACATCTGTTGAGATGCAGTAACAAAAAGACACAAGACGTAGAGCACTATTTCGTCACCTGTAATTTACCTCATTCATAAGCTCAAGTAGTACGCAGCAACACCAGAAAGCTCTTAGTAACTGAATCCTTTAAACTATAAGTGGCTTGCATTAGAGGGTTCTGACACACAACAAGTATAGCCCATCAGACTTTGCTCAGTCGTTTCACCCAAATTTCAAATAGATCCAGGCTTCTCTTGACCAGTGATAACTGCAACAGACAATAAATCAGAACCATGCTGTGATATTTAGACTTTCTGTTACCTGGCACCAGTGTGAATGGGTAGGTGTGGTATCGCACCTATTAATCTGGTCACAGCTTGATGCTGTCTTTTTATAAGCAAGACACTGGACACTGCCCTCTTTGGCTCCTTCACCCTTGCTACTTGCTGAGACGTGGTGTTTGCCTCAGTAGGCCGTGTTATCAGGGCCGGTGACACTGGGAGTCAAAACGGGAGCTGTCACTGGCCTGACATGTTTCCACCAAACTTAGATCCACGTGACTTAGATCCTTGTCAGCAAGGGAGTAGTGAGAATAAGAACACGTGGACAATCCTGCCTCAATTTCAAAGCAAATAGATCTTGAAATTTCTGGCACGCCAGTAGGAGTGCATTTCCTCTTCTTGATCAACGACCCAAGTCAGGTGTCTTTCATATTTGTGGTGTCTTGGAATGTCATTGCCCCACCTACTCTGGTGCTTTTGGATTTGCTCCTGGGGGTTTGTGCCCACCCCCGCCCCTACTATTCTTCTAGAAGTCTATTGTGTTGAAGAAGTACATTGAGTCATACTTGGTTAATAGAACCTGCTCTGTTCATCCCCCTTAAAGTGAGTGAATGTAGGGCATGTACCATGCCTGTCATCCCTTACATAAACCCCTGTCTACCAGGTCATAAATATTGATGTCTTGGAGACATACATACACATTCAACTCCTAGTATTTCCCTGAAACCCAGTGATGTAATATTTTATATTTAATTTTGGAAATTCTATTAAAAATAGCTTCCAAACTTCCTTTTAAAGAAGTTTGCATAATGCCAGACTTTCCAAACTGTTTTCTTTTATTGTTCTACAAAGTTGGATAATTCAATTAAAATTTATCAACAGACCTGAGAGAGTTTCATAGTAATATCTCTTCTTGTTCAATTAGTCTATGTGTAGCTTGTAAAATGCCACTGATTCTTTATTTTCTTTTCCTTTGTGTTTACTGTCCTGAATATGGACCTCTAAGAGTTCTATTTGACCCTTACACTACTAGTTTTTTGGGCTTTTGTTTTGCTCTACCTAATCCTCCAGGAGTGGTTCTTGTCCATTTTGACAATTTTTGTTGAGTCAGTGTTAATTATGCTAGTTTTTTTTCTCTTTGGCTAAAATTCCATACCACTGGATAATATCAAGAAAGAAAAATAAACAGAGCTGATTCAGAGGAACATCTGTGATATTTACAGAGCAGAATAATGTGATTTTATATTCATTTTAACAAATAGAGCCTTTGGGGAACTTCAGAACTGCATTTCACAGACCTGAGAATAAGACAATGCATTTCGGATAATAAAATTCCTTTTAGACTTTGAGCAAAGCACAACTCTTACTCTTACAAGTAAAATGTACTCAGCTTTTAGTTTGCAAAGACAGTTACTAATGGTATATCTCAGAGAAGAGAGTCAGTTCTATGCTGCCCCACTTTGTGACACCTGAAGTGAATTACTATTTCTTATCAAATATCTTGGTATTTATGACAGTACTATAACTCAATATTGACATTAACTTGTGCTTCTTTCCCAATGCCAACTCTGAGCCTACAAAGCCACTTATTTATGTCAGCTCCTAGCTGAAGCAGCCAGAACGTGTCTTGCTCATTTCATTTCATCTCTACTAGAAGAGCCACCCTTATAACTCTTCAGGCAAAAAAGTTGACTGGTGGAAATTTTGAGGTGACTTTTCTGAGAAGGGCCTCCAAGTGTTCACAGGTTTCTGCTGCTGCTGTCCCCTATTCAAGGGCACTGAAGGGACCAAACCCTACATAGTGAAGGCTACTGGAGTCAATTTGGCCTGGGATCTGTAGCAAAAGTTGCACTTGAGAACCAGTCCCAATAGCAAGTGTCCAGGGCACAGCAGTACCAGGGGAACTGCACTTCCATGACACCGACTCTAGGGATGCCTCCTCATCCTTCTCTTCCTTCCAAGATGCCAGTTTGACTTAATTAAATGTAGTGTTGGAACACAACCATGCCAATAAATGATGGGGGAGTAGTTACTGTGTACACACAATAACTTTTTTGAACACTCTTTAATTGTTGTAATCAAAATAGTAACCAGATTTACAGAACCGAGCATCTAACATTTTACATCCTAATCTTGATCTTTTCAAAACTGACTGGGTTAGAAAGAACCAGCCTTTCCATTCTACTCCCAATAGCAATTGAGAGTTTTTTTCCATACTGGATCTCAAGATCCTGACATTCCTCCCAAAGCTATTGAGAAGTTATTCATTTCAAGATTGATAAAAAATACCATCTTACAGTCCTTACTATTGAATAGATTGGTCCTTCTGATTTCATTCACAAAATAAAGGTCTTAGAAAACAACAGCCAATTAACAAACAAAAGTAAGAAAACTAATAGGATCATATAAATCAACTTGAGATACACACACAACAAATCTTTGGTACTAAAGGGAAGCAATAAAGGCAACATCCCTGCAATTTATTGCAAAGTATACATGACTCTTACAAATTTAAGGTGACCAAATTGCAACGAAATAAAATGAAATGAAAATAGTGATGGCAAAATATGTACAAGTAGATGACACAATGTTTGACACAATGGATGGATAGATGGATAGATTCTGATAAGAGCTATAAGATTCATTGTCAGTATGGGTGGACTAGAGAAACAAATAGGTTGGGATAGTTAAAGCTTATTGTACCAACCTGGAAGATAGACACATGTAGGTTTAATTGAAGGGCAGAAAAATAAATGGCTTGTTGAGCCTCACCTTTCTACTTCTTGGGTCTCTTGCTTTCTGATGGTTGGAATAGGATTCAGTTGCCTTAGTCAGTTCCCTGCTTCAGCTTACAAGGCTCACTACCTGCAAGACATCCCTGAGGAAAAGCCACATGAACCTACCCTGATGCAGCCCTGGGTGCTGGAGCAACTGTGTGGACACCTCTGCCAGCACTGAGATGCTTACACACTCAGTTGGTGTCATTTTTTGTATTTTGTGAAATTGAGGAGAACATTGTAGATTGGTGGCAGGCATATGGGCTAATGTTGGATGTATGGTCTTGGACAACACTGAGATGTTGTGATTCTTTCTTTATGTATGATTATTTTTCACATAAAATTCTCTCTTATACATATATGAGTTTCTGTGGATTTGTTTCTCTAGTTTTCCCAGGCTAACACAGTCCCCCATAAAATTATTTTTTAAAAAAAGACCTGTAAGAGGCCCCATTAAATGATTTTTAAAAATGAACTAAATAAAATGTTTCTAAATAGGAAATTTAGTTATATATTCCTGTGGTTTAGCTAGGCATGGTCTTCTTCCCCCTCACCCCCAGAGATTCATTATTTATAAAATATTAATTCTATACAATAAATACCAATCATCCAATGGCAAAAAATCTGGATGAATTTTTAGAGAAATATATAAAAGCATGTTATACATTTATGCTAACAATAATGTAAGAACTTAATATCATTGTGGTTAACTGCTGTGGTGAAGTGAATCAACTTGGTCTGATCTTTGAACCATACTTTTTGTAACTCTCACCAAAATAACTGTGTGGGAACATGTAAATAAGATTTAGAACAGTGGTTCTCAACTTTTCCAAGGCGGTGACATTTTCATACAGTTCCTCGTGTGATGGTGACCACCCAACCATAAAATTATTTGCATTGCTACTTCATAACTCCAATTTTTCTACTGTTTGGAATCATAATGTAAACATGATATGCAGGATGTATTTTCTTTGTTACAAGTTGAACATAATTAAAGCATAGGGGTTAATCACAAAAATAATATGCAAATATACATTGTGAAATATTTATTTCCAATGACAAATAAATGAAATTTTGTCTTGAAGCATGATGTAGTGTGAGTAACAGTCTTCACGCCAGGTACTCATATGTGAGCATATCTGCATGTGGGCGGACCCACATAGAGATGGATAGAGGAGTGGAGTTTTGGTTCCTAAGACCTTTGGGAATGTGTTTTCTGATGATCTTAGGAGACCCTTGTGAAAGGATCATTTGATTCCCAAAGGGGTCACCACCCACAGGTTGAGAACTGCTGATTTAGAGGATTGAAACTGCATGGCGGGTCGGTTATGCTATTCTAGTTGGTGTAAAAGTGTGCTATTTCATAAGCAGAACCAGAGACTCCTATGACCATCAGGAAAGGAAAATCACTGGTGGAGCACATGAACTTTCTCTGCCTGAAGTAGGGAAGGGTTCAGGGCAAAAACCCAGAGAGAGCAGAGGACGAACACAGAGACTGATGCAGGAGCATGGCCTTCCTGGGGCAGGGAAAGGACAAAGCTGTGGGGAGCAGCCAGGCTTGTAGACAGGCGTGCCCTATGGGAATTAGTTTGCAGGAAAGCCTGATCTGAGCAGAGGGGCTAAAGGGATCCTGTGACTAGATCCAAGATTAACGAGAACTAGGATATGCAGCATACCTGGAAAGGCATGCTATGGAAAAAAAAGAATTATGGTATAGCCTTAAAAAATCATGGCCTTTTAACATTCCAAATAAAACCCATAATTGTGAATAGTCCTTGAGAGTTTTACGCAGCCACTGCAGTACATTACTGAATGCTGCAGAGTGCCGTGGAAGGAACAATTAGTGCCAGGTAAGAATAAAGCAGGTTAGAGGGTTAGGATAGAGGGCTAGAGCCATGTTTGACAAATGTCCTAGGCTCTTAGAGGAATCAACCTTGTGCAGATGTGGGGTTGTTTCTCCTTTCCTTTGTGTCGTGTGAGAAGGGCAGGGGTGGCATCCAACCACTTCCTTAGCTGTGCATTAGGGAGCTCCTCTCTTTTGGTGACTTCATGAGCAACAGAATTGGATCATTGTGACTCATTGGTAAAATTTTTGTTGCTTTTTTTGTTTGCTTGTTTTGGGGGCTTTGGGTTGTTTTTTTGGGGGGTGGGGGTGGGGGGAGAGGGCACCATTGCCCTCTGGTGGTCGTGGGCGCTACCCCGTGCTGCTCCTGAGAGCCACCGCTGGATTTAAAGTGCCAAGCCCACAGGTGGCAGTCCCGCACTCAACAACTTACACCACTGGGGCTCAGCCCTCATTGGTAAAATTTTAAAAGCTGGTTTTAGTCCAGCCTCTCAGTCTGAAAGTTTCACTGAAATCTCAACATTATCCATATCTAACACTGTATTAATTTTCACAGACAAAAATAATTTTGTGCTATTTCTATGTCTTGTTTTTAATTGAGAAGCTTTCATTAACATGTCTCAATGACGTCAACAGAATTAATCAGAAGTCAAGTTCCAAGAAAAATAGCCTGTGTAGGGATAACGGGTAAGAACATTAGACCTCATACTAGCTAGGGACCAGAATGTGAGAGGGCCCAGTGACAGGTAATGGCATAGTTAGTTCCCTTAATAGGATGTCCCTTCTTGAAAGTATGAGTTACTTGGATGTGGCAAATTGCTGTTGAAATGGATTCCTGAATCGCAGGAGTTTATAGAAACTTTTACCACTTGTCTTAATTCTTATGCAGAGCACACTCTATAAACTCTTTCTTTAATTTCACTTGAAATTTTCTGAGCATGGATATCCTCCAATTTTTTTTCCAGTCTTTCTCCCAAACTTAAAACCCTGGGACAGGGTAAGAGGGTGATATTTTTGGGGGTATTTACATAGAATGCTATGGATCCAATTTTACTCTTTTAAAATTATTTTTGCTATGTTCACATAAAATTATCAGTGAAAATTTTTTCAACTTATCCATTTTCCCATCTTTCCATATCAAAATAAATAATTATTTGGGTTTTTTTTCCTACTGAGTTTATAACTATTTGGCAGGGTTCTCAAAATTTTGCTCCATATCTTCTCAATATCTGGAATATTTTCTCTACTTTTTACTCCCCTTCTGCTCTCAGGTTTCTCCAACTCTTCTTTTCCCTTGTTCCCACTTTTCAGCACACTGAAAAATGTGCAAACACTAATTATATTACTACACTATCCCTTGATATTACAAATCCAGATGTATTAATTAGAATTCTACTGAAGCTATTATAAACACAGAGAGTGTGAAACAGAGACAAAGGATTTATGGCATAGGACTTGGTGGTAGGTAGGCCTTGGCGGAAGGCACAGATTTGGAAGAATCTGGATTGTTTTCTCTGGCACTTATTTCTGTTCTTCTCAGAGTAACTACCTCACTATCTCTCTTCTTAAAATGCTACTTTCTTTGGAAATCTGCTTCATATTACTAAAACAAACAAACAAACAAGAAGGCTATCTCATAGTTTTATGTGTATCTTAGTTTACAATGAGAGTATTTTTTCCCCTGATCCCAAATCCAGATTTTCTAGAAAGAGAGCTCATCTACACTCATGCACATCTCTCTGCACTTTATCATTTAACTCAGGAATACTACCAAATTACCAACTCCTATGGGGTTTTCTCGATTTTCTTTCTCCTTGACATTTCTGTAGGAGTGTTAAGATCTTTGTTTCTTGAAATACTTTCTTTTTTATTTTCTTATTTGCTTCTGTAACCCTGTATAGTACTTCACTATGACTTTTGTATCTCCACATCATCCTTAGAGAGTTGAATGCTCCCCAATACCCACCATTTTGTCTTCTGATGTTCTGTCATATATGTACCAATTTTTCCGCTCTCCTTGTCTTTTAGCCAATCCATTTGCCCAGTCCTGTCCACTTGTCTACATTTATATGCTTCCAGTGGTTCACTGGTCATTTCCAGAAGATGTTTCTTGATCTCTTCAAAATCAGTATGGTGAAAAGATATCTTTGTTTTCCAACCAAAATCCACAACCAGTGTCATTCTTCCCTATCACTGCCATGTAGGTCTCAGACTATTTGTCTTCTACTATTTCTTTGTCTAGAATACCTTACTATATAACCTTGTATATCACTGTGGCAATTATATTTTATATCGGTTTGCACTTGTATAGGGATGTAGTCCAGCTCATCCATCAGGTCACAGTCTACTGGTTCCTCTTAATGGAGGTAGCCTTGTTAGAAGAGACCCAGTATTTCTCTCTCTGCCAGTCTGTGCTGGGACCCTGAAAACTGCTGGCACCCTAACATGTTCCCACCAACATTGGATCCATCTAATTACTACTGTCCCACAATCTTTCTGTACCCTGCTTTTTCTATCTGCAGCATTGGTCTTTATACAGCTAAGTCGAGTGTAAGAGGGCATTGGCGAGCAGTAGACCCATGGGCTGAGTATCCTTTCTTGATATTGAATTATTTCTTGATACAAAGTTCCTTCTTATGCATATGAATGTCATTGGTTTTGTTTCTGTGCACAACTCAGCCTAATGCAATCATCTTAATCTCTGTGTCCAAGTGCTCCTTCAAAATGGTTTTCCAACATTTATCATTTCCCCTCCCATTAAGTGTAGAAGATCTCACTTTTCAAACCCAGCCTGAAGCAATAAACTTCTATTGCATTCTTATTGAGAATTGCTGACCAACTAATAGCCCTAAAATGTTCTTCATCAGGGACATGATAGTGTGTAGACTAATAATGGGCTTCTACCTGTGTCCTATGGTTCAGAACCCATGTGTTAGTGAGAGCATGTGCATGCAAACCAGTACTATTAATGCACTGCATCACCCTAGGTGACCTTCAGCAAATATTTCTTGAGCTTCATTTTGCAACCACCATTAGACTTCATTCTCGGGCTTCAAAATAACCAATAGCAAAGACCTTCCTCTCATAATAGTAGATATTAAATTTCTCTATTTTTCTTGCTATAGAACAACTACAAGGTTAATGTTACTTGCCATACATCGTGCAAAAATCATAGCGCTAAATTTAAACCACAGAAACAAAGTTTTTCACACACATAAAATAATATAAAGGTAAATGAGGGTGTACCTCTCCCCCCTCCCCCCGACATAAAAAGAAACAAACTTCACTAGGCAGAAACTTTCATAGTACCCATTTTTCCCTCTAAGCTAGCATATCCACTGGTGTCACCTGGGAAGGTTCTCTCTGGTCACAGTGAATTTTTTAGTCAAATTAGTTTTGCTCAAACTTTGTGTTTTGTGATGGCTGATTTAAGAGAATAGTGTGCGTCTACGAGTTTTGTTTTCCTGCTCAAGAAAAATGCTGCAGAAATTGTTGTGATTTTGAGTTTAGCTTACAAGGACAGTACTATTGGAAAAACTCAAATACATGAGTGGTTTTCTCATTTCAGAAAGGGTGAAATGTTGATTGATGACAAACCTCATTCTGGACATCCATCAACTTCCTGAATGGACAGAAATGTTGGCTCACAGTAGGAGTTTGTTACACCATATCACATTGTAAATCAAGCTTCCTATTTCGAGGTACTGAAAAGAGAGTCTAATAGTGTGCAACAAAAAAGGCCTTATTTGTGGCAGGCAGGGAACTGGTTTTGCCACCATGACCATGAACCTACTCATGTAGACATTTCAGTGTACCAGTTTTTGGCAAAACAAACAAACAAAAAACAATTTGCCTCTCTTGCCCCATGCACCTTACTTACCTGATCTAACTTTGTGCAACTAGATTTTGTTTCTAAGAATAAATAGGGACAGCAAAGTCAAGCAATTTGAAGACATAAAAGAAGCGAATGAAAAAATGAGGGTGTTATCAGCAGCCAACCAAACAGGTAAGTTTGAAAAATGTTTCCAAGAATGATGTGGCAGTCATGTGCTTATGTTAATTTTATGATTGAGATGTAGGAGTGGAGTCTGGCGTGTTAATCTGGAGATAGCCATTAAGTTGCCAATGAGGCCTCCATGTGAGCATGGCTTTCTCCTGAGAATATTTCCCTTGTGGAGATGAGAAGTTATTTCCCCAGTTGTTGAGAGTCAGTCTCAGAGACAATGAACTACAGACAAGACAAGATGGCAGTTTCCCAGGAGTTGGAGGAGCCGGAGGAGAAGCCACACAGCCTTACCCTGATGGAACCAGACCTCTGAAGCTGGAGAAGCCACATGGAGACCCCTGCCAGTGCTGAATTGCTTCTACCACCACTGGATGCTATTGATGGACCCTGAGCCCTGGAAGCGGGGAGCCATGGAGAGACCACTGCCAGCACCGGGATTCTGTACCCACTGGCCTGTGACTTTGTGAGTCGGAGGAGAATTTATAGACTGATATCGGGCATATGGGCTAATATTGGACTTACATCTTTTGACTGGACTGGGTTGGGATGTTTTCTCAATGTTGCATTCCTCTTGTATATAAACCTTTCCCTTATATCCATATGCGAGTCTATGAGATTGTTTCTCTAGTCTACCCGGACTGATATATATTGGATATATGGGCTAATATCAAACTTATGGATGTGATCTGACGTGAGCTGGGATGTTTTCTCAATATTCAACTGTTCTTGTATATAAACCTCTTTCTAATACACATATGTGGATTTATGAATTTGTTTCTCTAGTCAACCCATATTAACACCTTTGAAAAAAATTCTTGGTTGCTGTTATAGTTTAATGAATAAAAGTTAGCAATATATAAACATAGTCAAATAATAATAACATATAAGAGAAAATAATATATTCTTAGAATTAAATTTCTGTAACAATATAACAATGTCATGTGTGTGTCTCTGTGCGCATGTGTGTGCATGCAGTTTTATATCTAGAGCAAATATATGTTAAATTAGCATCTTGTGAATCATGATATTAAATGATAATGTCAGTAAAGATTTTGCTAACAATATTTGCCATTTCGGAGAGGCATTTGTGTTGAGATAATATTGACATTCCTCATGATAGTATTGAAAAGGCCACATAGATTACATGGATGAATGATCAGTAACAACACCTGCTATCCTGCATTCTGGCAAAATAGCAAGCTCTAAACTGAGGGTTGTTCTGGACAGCCTATCAATAAAAGCAATTGTCTTTGATTTTGAGAATACAGAATCACATAGCTAAAACTCAGAGGGATGGACAAAGATGTATTTTACCTTCTTTATGTCTCCTGATATAAGCTTAACCAGAAACCTAACTCTCAGATACTAACTCTTAACACATAAAGAGTCTTACCCAACTTTTCAAATGTTTCCTCTTTCCCACCATATAGTTTTATTGAAATTTAGTGGTGATGAAAGATATACTGTCATAAAATAGCGTATTTTCATCTTAAGTCATATAAAATCCTGCCTCAAAAGAAGAGGCACATCTGTTAATAGACACAAGAGTGACCTTTTTCTCTTTTTCTTCTCTAAACCAAGAGTTGAATAATTTTGCAATACAAAGTATTATCTTGATTTTTTGTTTTATTCCTATATATTAATGGTTGACATATTCAATTAGACATCTAGAAGGTTAGACATCTAAGCATACCTAGAGATGCTATGGAATAGAAACTTGATGATCTTTCCAAAATTCATTTCCTAGAAATCCTATATTGCACACTTCCACTCTATTCCTTGTGGGCTTGCCATGATTTAGAGTTCATGTAATAACAATTGGTTACACATATACACATATAAAGATATGTGATGCTATTTTATTAGCATAGATGTGATAGATAGGTTTGTTGGCCAATGAACACATGTGAAATTAACTGAAGGGTGGAGATATAAATGGCTCAGCGAGCCTCACCTTTCTCTCTTGCTCTTGGATCTTTGGACCAGCCGGCTGCCTTGCTTGTCCTGTGTCTCGATTTGCAGGCCACACTATCCGTGGGACACCTAATCTGTGAACTATGCCACTGTAAGTTGAATTTCCTTCAAGCCCTGCTTCGCCATACTACTGGATCTGGGGACTATCGGACCCTGACATCTGACTGATTCTTGGTGACCTGTCTAGCTGTTTGCTGCCTGTGGCCAATTGGCTTGAATTGCTTTATAGAGGACTACTTGGCGGCCCTCAAGTCTTGAAGGACTGCCAGTGTGCTAGTTGTCTCATGCAAGTAAGTTGCACTGAGTTATTTGTACTGCTTTATAGATTAGTTAAGTGTTTATTTCTTAGGTTAGGTATCTATATATCTATACCATACATGCATATATACATATATATATAACTATTAGTGTCCTGATTTTGTTTCTCTAGAGAACCCTGTCTAACAAAAGAGGGTATTGTGGAAGGACAGAAGGAACTCGGGATTATGTATCATGCAGTAAAAGGCCATTCTGCTTCATAGGACCTGCCATTTGACTCTAGTTGAGTGCTAACTGCTACTTTCACTGCATCTTTTATACCTGCCCCATCTCACTGCAAGGAGGATGGCAAGCTGATTTTATTACAATCACAGCCATTGAATATTAGTCATAGCAGTCACTCTGTCAGATTCATCATACTCTGGAGCATTAACATGAACCATCTATTTGGCAGCTAACCATAACATCCTCCACAGTAAAGAGAAAAATCACCCCAAGACCTAGCACTGCTTCCTATACACAGGCATACAGAAATCAATGGTTTTGCCTATTCTTTTCCATCTTTTACACCACCTTATTCTTTTTATTATTATTATAGCACATAGTTTATTAAATAATACTTGACATTATGTTTTTCTTGTTTTGGATTGAGCTCTTCAGTGGGATCATCACACATGCCCTTTGTGAAAATGTTAGGGTGTCAATAAAACAATTTGGAGATTTGGGTTTCTTTTTTGTGGGTGTGACATGTTTCAGATTTCATTTATAATTAAATGAGATTCATCTCCTCAGTCTAGTTTAATTTTCCTTAATTCACCTTCTTGGCCTGGGATCAGGCGAAATAAATAGCCAAAGTCAATAGAATTTTAAGGGAAAGATGCTTTCTTATTTGGACCATTATTTTTTAGACCTTTTCTCCTTGAAACAAAGACACCCCCACCTCCCCCACTGCACTTTTATTTGAAAGATTTAGGTCTCCGGCTGAACTTTTGAAATTTGAATTTTACATTTCTCACAATATTTAACTCCAGAGGGGAACTGCACCCTGATTTTACTTGACAATTGATTTTTCCATTTAATTGCAGTTGGGGGTTAGTAAGTAAACCCTAAACAAGAAGTTGATGCATGACAGAATTAACATGAGAAATTTTATTCACATGATTGAACACAAATTTGGGGTCATGGAAATATTGATGTGAGACTGATACAGTTTTGCACTTGTAATAATGGCATATACACATGTGACACTACCACCTACCAGTTTATTGAACTGTGATGGGTTTGTATGCAACTATGATACTCTCAGTTGTGTTATGCTATTTCAAACACTGTCAACGTCATGGATAATAGGATGAATTTAGGAGAGCTTCCAGGTTAAAAATAACTTGACAAATTAATTCTAAAATTATCCAAGTAAAATCTCATGGATCATAACAGATGCACTTGCCTTGTACACATTATAATGACAAATTAGGTGCTAGAACAGGACATAACGTTTGGTGAAGTAGAAGGCTAGTGAGGTAAGGGAGACCCTGATGAAATGCATTAGTCAGTTACTGCAACAATGGGCTCAGACATGCTAACAATAACAATGATGATAAAGATCCAGGAAATGATTCATTCTGTCTACATAAATTTGCCATAATTACACTTAGCTTGAAAGCAACTATGTATCTATCTATTCATCTATTTATCTCTCTATCCATTTTCCTATCTATGTGTTAGTCTGGGTTAACAAGAGAAACAAACCCAAGAATATTTATATTTGCATAAGAAGTAACTTTATATCAAAGAGTAACTGTATATTAAGAAAGCATGCCAGCCCAGTCCAGATCAAGTGCATAAGTCTTATATTTTCTTTATGTCCAATCCCAGTCTTAGTCTCTTCAGACTAAGGCAACCTATTCAATGTGCCAAAAGCAGGAAGATCACAAGCCAATGGGTGGAAAGTCCTGTGGATCCAGTGGTGATAGGAACGACTCAGGACTATCATGGGTCTCCACGTGGCCCCTCCAAATGCTCTGGATCCATCAGTGTAGCTCCATGTGGCTTGTCAACAGCAATGTGTAGCAGAGTGATGTGTCTTCCTTCTAGTGAGCTGCTCATTTCTGTTGGGCCTCCAAATGAGGTCATCAAACTGCAACCTGATTGACAGGCTAGACTGCACACCTTCCTCAAGTTGACAGTAGATTATAGAACTGCCACACAGTGCAAGAAATAGTTTAAGAAATATTGCATATTGAGCAACTACTTTATTTTTATCCAGAATTTACCCTACACATTGTATTTTGATTATTTTAATTTGTAATTCTCCTTTTTTGCGCTTCTATTAACTGTAGGTATGTAGGAAAACTTTCATCGTTTTATAGATGAAGTGACTGAGATTAGAAATATCATGAAACTTGATGTAAAAGAAAATACAAGGCACCAAACAGAGCAAGATTATCTGCCCCCTAAACCTATGGTTACCGCCAACAATCCAGACAGGCTTATAAATGTACAGTGAGCATTTGGACAAAACACTCACACACACACCCCGGAAATTTTCATCCTAATTCCTATGTCTCTTCCTAATAATGTTCAAAAGTTAAGCTCTCAATCAAAGAACTTTGGAAAGTAATTCCAGTAGATTTATTTCAAAACATCTTACCATAACCATAAACCAAACCAGTTGCCATCAAATTTCTACAACCTTAGTGACTTGTACTGTAGTGTAACTGTGCTTGGTAGGACCTTCCATGATCTATTTTTTGTAAATATATGTCCAGATCATTGTTCATTGTAGCCATGAGTGATTTTGAAATTTTTAGTATTTGGCTTATCATCTGACCATATTAGATAGCACAAATAAAGACTAGGTATGGTCTAAGGTTTTTAGAAAAAAAACTTAAATATAAACTGAAATAATAAATCATAAAATTTGGGGTTTCAGGGTTTTAACGATTTTGATATATTTACAAAGGAAGTCCATTTGAACTTATATTTAAAAAAAGCATTTAATAAGACTTTATCCTATTTATATAAGAACTGTGGCGATTATATGCTTATGTTAATATCATGATTGAGATGTATGGTTGGAGTCTGGCCTGTTAATCTGGAGATAGCCATTGAGTAGCCAATGAGGCCTTCATGTGGGCATGGCTTTCTCCTGAGACTTCTGGGAAATCTCGTGATATTTTCCTCATGGAGATGAGAAGCTGTCTCCCCGGTTGTTGGGAGTTAGTCAGAGAGGCAATGAACTACGGACAAGACAAAATGGCAGCCTCCGAGGAGCTGGAGGAGCTGGAGGAGATGAAGGAGAAGCCACATGGCCTTAACCTGATGGAGTCAGACCTCTGAAGCTGGAGAAGCCACATGGAGACCCCTGCCAGCGATGAGTTGCTTCTACCACCATTGGATGCTGTTGATAAGCCCTGAGCCCTGGAAGCAAGGAGCTATGGGGAGACCCCTGCCGGGGCCGGGACTCTGCACCCACTGGCTGGTGACTTCATGAGTCGGAAGGAGACTTTATAGACTGATATCAGGGATATGGGCTACTATCGAACTTATGACTTTGAACTGGACTGGGCTGGGATGCTTTCTCAATGTCCCATTCTTCTTGTATATAAACCTTTTCCTGATATCCATATGTGTGTCTATGAATTTGTTCCTCTAGTCTACCCGGACTAACACAAGAACCTTTCAAATGAATTCTTTCAATTCCTAAAACTATTATACCTAACTTGTGGTATGCTTGGAGTTGATTACGGCATCTTGAATTTGACTACTGATCAACTGAATTTTTACTGGTATACTCTTCACAGACATAATTTTACAGGTGTGTATATTATATGAACACACTATATAGATTATATGGACTATGCACATATGGTTAATAATGATAGTTAACATTTAACAGTATTAAACCAGGCAGGAAAATATCCTTCAGATTAGATGAGGTAGAAGCACACTAGTTTTTGTGATTCAAGGGCTGTAAAAAATAAAATTCATATCTAAAGATGGGAATGGTAACTGAATTTATCCATTTGCAGGGTCCACAGATGGCTTAAACCTCTGGTGGACCCCCTCTGGTCATAGTTGAGTGGATAGTCCTGTTATCAGACAGCATCACAAAGTCGATTATTGCAGAGATAGGTAAAATGGTAATATTTAATCATTTGATTTCCCTTTTGACCCATTTTAAGCTATTATAGTTTAAAGGGAAATATTAACAGGATACAAACATGGGTTAATTCCCTGACCAATCCCCTCTGACTATGAACCAGGGATCTGATTAGTTCTACTCTCATTGGAATGCTCTCATTGGAAAGTAGTAGGGTTTAAATTTAGCACCCTAACATTTGAATTTGTTCTCACTTTTATTATTTTCTGTTTTTTTTTCTATTGGGGTTTTCAACTATCTAAATTTGTAATACTTGTTGTGGCAGTCATTGATCTGTGTCAATTTCAGCAGTGGGAGTGTAGGGGTGGAGTCTAACCTGTCAATCTTGAGATAGTCAGTGAGGCCACTGTGCAGGCATGGCTTTCTCCTAAGAATTATGGGAAATTTTTTGATATTTCCTCCATGGAGGTGAGAGACTTATAGCTGAATCCCTGGCAGACATTGCAACTGACAAGACACAAAACTCAGTTCCTTGCGATGCTCAAATGACAAGACAAGATAATGGCATGCTGATAAACCCTGAGTCCTGGAGGAGTCAGAGAAGAAGACATATGGGCTTACCCTGTTGGACCCAGATCTCTGGGGCCAGAGAAGCCACATAGGGACTCCTGCCAGTGCTGAACTGTTTCTACAATCACTGGATGCACAAGATTCTGCACCCACTAGACTGTGATTTAGACTGGTATTAGATATATGGACTAATATCAGACTTATGACCTTGGAAAGGACTGATTTGGGATGCTTTCCCAATGTTCCATTCCTCTTGTTTATAAACCATTCCCTTATATACATATAAATGTTTATGAACTTGTTTCTCTAGTCTACCCGGACTAGCTCATTATGGTACCTTGGGAGTGGGCTACTGGAGAAACAAATAATAGATATGGAGGGTAGATGTTTGTTTGACTTCTGCCTCATGATAGTGTTTTTTCTTTGGATAGCCAGACATCAGATGAGTTCTTGCAGTTTGTTGAGTTGTTTTCTGAAAACAATATGGGAGATTAAAGTTTTGAATATTTTGTTTGGATGCTGTCTTTGGTTATGCCTGTATGAAATGGCAAAAATGAATGTTGTTAATGTATATTTTGAGATCGGGGTAAAAATCGCCATTTGAATGTCTCAGAACCTATCCTGCTCAAGGACAATGGTTGACGAAGGTCAGAATGCTTGACAGAACGTGGATCAGTTTTGATGTCTACAGAGACTTAATTCAATGTTTTTGTGTAAATTGGATAACTTAGATAAGTATTTAGATAGGCCAAATAAAGATTGAATTTGACTGTTTAAAAATTGAGTTTAGTCTGGGCCTCGCACTCCCACCAGAGGGCAGTTATGACATGCAAAACAAAAAAAACAAACAAATAACAACAACAACAACAAAGAATTGAGTCTAGTATCTGACTCTATGTTGTTCATACTGCCTCTTTATCACTGTAGATATAAGGTAGTATAGAAGTGTTTATTGGGAAATATGAAATAGAAAGTTGGTAAACCAATTGCCTCAAGCCATTAATTTGACTACTAGATGGGTTTAGGATAAAGTAACCAGATGTCCTGCTTTTGGCAGGACAGTCCTGATTTTAAACAATTTTTCCAGAGTTTACAAAAGTCCCGATTTTTGGAAAGACTGCATGAAAAGGGGGAAGGGAATATACCCCCTCACCCTTTCATCCCCTCCCCTAATCAATGGGGTTGCATTTTACCAATGTTAAAATCTGGTCACTTTAGTTTAGGACACACCCTCAAAGACAGTGTCTAAAGAGACTGGCCCCACCCTGTCCTTAAATGGGTTTAGGCCACACCTAGAAAGATGTCTCTGTAGAGATTAGCCCCACCCAGTGTTTTGGAGTACTCAAGATATTTGCACTCTGAGAGATCTGCCTAAGGTCCAAATGGGCTGACTGGAGAAGGAGGAACTCTTGTTTCTTTGGATATCTTGAACTAGTGGTCATTTCCAGAAGCTGGAAAGATATGGAACTGTGAAGATAACTCTTCTCTGGAATTGAATGTTGAAGGAAGCTTGTGGCAGGCTGAAATGCTTGTTAGGTGACCACCCAGATTTACTACTTTTTGAGTGGAAGTAGGAGAAATGCAGCAATAAAGAAATAGGTTTTGAGTTTGGCCACTAACACCCATGGACTTGGTTCACAGCAAGTAGAGAAGACGAGAACAGGTTGACAGGTCTGAAATTCATGACCTAGCATGAGAGGACTAGGCTTGTTGAGAATTTATTATGGGACCATAGCCTAAAGGGAAGACAACCAATGGATACCCTGGTGAGTCTAAATGAGACAGCCCACTTTGAGTTGACCAGTACCCGAACAGAGGAAGAGAAACTATCTGAGCCTGTGAACTGGTGCATATTGCTGCTGACTTTATGAATGACCTGTCCTGATTTGACTTTGCTTATGGATACACACTTCACGATGTTCCAACTGGAATGAAGATTCTTCACATTGCAAGATATGATTGCTTCCTTAGAGCACTGGTTTGATGAAGTGGGCAATAAAAATTGGATACCCAAAATGGGGAAATAAAGGCCTGAGATGATTGGCTTACAAACTCTCATAGGTGGGGAAATACATATTCATAGGATTAGAGGATTAAGGTGCGGGTGTTACTTAACTACAATTGTATGGCATAGGAAATTTTTTTGTTTTGTTCATTCATAGAATATTATTTTTAAATGGTGGTGGCACATGTTGAATTAAATGTATTTCAGTTTTATCCTGTTAGCTATAAATATTATTATTTTATTGTTTACTTGAAAGTTACATATGGTTACAGAGTGATGTGAAAGTGTGAAATTGACAAAGTTGCTATGTGGCAGTCACTTATCTGTGTCATTCAGCACTGGGGGTGGAGGGGTGGAGTCTAACCTATCAATCTGGAGAAAGTGAATGAGGTCTCTGTGAGAGCACAGTTTTCTCCAGATAATTCTGGGAAATTTCATGGTATTTCCCAATTGGAGGAGGAGACTTGCCTCAGTCTCTTGGAGACGGTCTACCAACAAGCCAACACAGTAGCATGATGTAGATCCTAAGTCCTGGAGACTGGAGGAGCCAGAGGAGAAACCACCTGTGCTTACCTTGATAGGACCAAACTTCTGGGGCTGGAGAAGCCATGTGGAGACTCCTACCAGTGCTGAGATGCTTCTACCATTGCTGGATCCACAAGACTCTGCACCTACTGGCCTGTGATTTTCCTGGTGTCATTGTACATGTTTTGTGCGTCGGAAGAAGACTTTATAGACTGGTATAAGACACATGAGCTAATATCAGACTTATGACCTTGAACTGGACTAAATTGGGATGCTTTCTCAATGTTCCATTCCTCTTGTATATAAATCTTTCCCTTATATGCATGTTTACGAATTTGTTTCTCTAGTCTACCCAAGCTGACTCACTTGTTATTTTTAAAATGTTTTTCTGTATATAAATCAGGAGAGGTAAATCTAGAGAGACTGGATCAGAGTTTTTTTGTGGTCATGGCAGAAGACATTGGAGGGTGAGGATGGGCAACTAATAACAATGAGAACAAGAATGAAAAAATCTTTCAAAAATGATTGTAGTAATTATTATACAACTCTTCTTGATGTTACTCAACTATTGAACTATGAAGATGTGAATTAAATGCCAACAAATTGGAAAAAAGAAAAGAAGTGTGATAATTTAACAACTACAATATTATGCAAATACCCCCATTGCATTTGGCTAACATTTCTTCAGTGTGCAATTTTCTATAATCCTGAATCCTCAACCTGCAGATTAGAAAGAATGTGCAGTGTTGACTTTTGAGGAAAAAGACCTAATCTCATCATTAGCAAAATGAATTCATTGTAACATCCTTATTACATAATTGCAGCACAGATTTAAATGAACTCATTTCACATTTTTCCTTGACTTTATATTTAACATGTTACTGCAAAGTCAAGCAAAACAACATTCTACAAGCAGTAACATTGTTTTACTTGTCTCTTGGGCCTAGCACAAATAATGCTATATATTCTTTATTACTAAGAACTATATTTAATGGCCCCTACTTCCATGGGAGGATTGCTTTTGTGATAAATACTTTACATAGATTAAACTGTATCATTATTCTCTACAGATCATATTCTCATATATATTTTTAATGTGACATTGAATATAGGTCTGTGCATCAAGAAACAATAATAGTACTTATATGTTTATCATTCATTGAAAACTAATAAGTGCTTGATATTTGTACCAATGTAATTTTTTCAACAAGAACCAGAAATCCCTCTGAACATATAGATGTGCTCAATATATATTATATTGATAATACAAATTCCTGAGCCTATCCCCCTACTACACACCCAGTGGACAAGTTGGAGGTTGTTTTAGAGGTTCTTAATCAGGCAATTTTAATACAATCTTCTATAATTCTATTAATCTGAGATCTTAGAAAAAAACTTTAAAATCCTTAGAACAATTATAGAATTTCGAGAACATCTTAGGAAAACATTTGAAACTATACTTCCGGGAAATAGTGTTGTGGTATGTGAGAAGTTCACCTTTCAGGAGATTTCTTTGAGTGATTTCCATATCTTCAGTGAAAAGGCCAGTTCAGCGGAGTCAGGCATGAGCACTCTTCTCGCAGTGCCCCAGGGTTTTTTTTAAATCTGTTTCTCCCCAAACAGTGCAGGTATCCTCACCATGACGCACGTTTGTTCTCTCCTGTGTTTTCCTGAACCAGAGACTCAAGCTTCACTGTCATTTTTTTTTCACCCACCCCAGTTACCTGAGTGATGTTGTAATACTTACATAATCTGGTGTCAATTTGCAAAGGGGTGGAGACTAGTCTGTCAATCAGGTTGCAGCTTGATGACCTCATTTGGAGACATGCCAGAGATAAATAGCTGACTAGAGACAAGACACACACAGACTCTCTGCTTTGTCTTCCTACTGAAAAGACACATGGAACTACACTAGATCCCTGGGGAGCCATGTAGAGACCGACGCCAGCACTGAGATGCTTCCATTGCCACTGTACCCACATGACTTTTTTTTAGGGCATCACTGCCCTGGTGGTAGGAGTAGGAGGCCCAGCCTTTGCCCCTGTGGAGCTGGAATTGAACCTCCATCCCAGTGGGCCACAGTCCTGAGCACAACCACTACACCACAGGGGCTCAGCCCCCACATGACTTCTAACCCACTGGCCTGTGAGCTTTCTCCATGCATTCACCATCATTGCATGTACTACATGAGTCTGAAGAATTCATAGACTGATAATTTATAGACTGAAGAATTTATAGACATATGGGTTAATACCAAATTTATGAATTTACAGCAAACAACAACCTATTTGACAGATTAAACTCTATCCTTTCAATCTATAATCTCAAGTTGGCACCACATTATGTAACTATCACACATATAACAAAACAGAAAAGGTAAACATAGAATATGTTGAGATGACATTGAAGAAATCATGCAAGAAAGAAGGAATTGGAGCAACAAATTTCAAAAGTTGGAAACCAGCAAATAAGATCCAAGAATCTTTTATCCAGCAAAGCTCTCCATCAAATTTGAAAGAGAATAAGTCTTCTCAAATGAGATAATATTTAAATTATTCCCCAAAACAAAACCAACATTTCAAAAAATATTACCCAATTATTTTTGAGCAGAATGCCAACAATCAGCAAACAAATATGAGACCACCATAGGATATAACACTACCCAGAAGCCAATACATGAAAAACAGTATGTAAAACTTTGCAGATTGAACAGAGAAACAAGGAGAAGAATAAATTTCTCACACAAATATATCACCCTACAGATGGGATAGAAAGGAAAATAGCACAGATGTAGGAAAGGAAAATGTAACACAAATGGTGAGAGATGACGGTGACTAACCTGGAATTAGACTTGATGGCAATGAATAATAATGGACTAAATGCACCCATAAAAAGACAGAGAAGCAGACCGGATTAGACAGCAAGGGCCAGTGATCTGCTGCCTTCAAGGAACACATCTCACTCTCACAAGAAAAACATAAACTAAGAGTCAAAAGATGATGAAAAATTCCCCTAGCTAAAGGCAATCAAAAACAAACAAAAACAGGGGTGGCAATATTATTGTCTGATAAAATATACCTCTTGGAACACAAGATAATGAAAAACAAGAATGAACATCAAATCTTTTTCAAGGGATCAGTAGACCAAGAACCAACAACCATAATAAACTTACATGTGCCTGCGAAAAAAACCCTTGAAATTCAACAACCAATTCCTTAACAATGTGAAAAGAGAAATCACTATTTCGACAATTATACTAGGTAGCTTCAATACACCATTATCAAAGAATGATGGATAAGTAGGTAAGAAACCCAATAAAGAAGAGTGGCAATTCCAGGAGGGTAGAGGGGAGATAGGGTAGAAAGGGGGCACTGGTTATAAGGATCTGCACATAACCTCTTCCCTGGGGTAGAGAAAATGGGGAAGTGGGTGAAGGGAGCCATCGGACAGTGTAAGATATGACAAAGTAATAATAATAAATAAATTATCAAGGGTTCATGAGGGAGGGGAAGGGGGGGAGGGGGAAAATGAGGAGCCCCCAATAAAATGATTTTTTAATTAAAGGAATGGAAGAGCTGAACAAGACAATTGATAAACTTAACCTCATAGATATTTATATAGCTCTCCATCCATTATCAAAAGAATATACATTCTTCTCTAACACATGTGAGTCCATTCTAGAATAGACCACATGCAACAACAAAAAGCAAGCCTGAGAAAATTCAAACACATAGAGATCATTCCCTCCATTTTCTCTGGCCACTGTACCATTAAACGGGGAAATAACAGAAAGAAGAGAAAAATAAAGGCATTAACTTGGAGACTCAAAAATTCACTTCTTTAAAAGGATTGGATAATAGTCCAAATAAGAGAGGAAATTAGGTAAGTGCTAGAACCTAATGAGAATGATAACACAACATACTGAAATCTATTGGATACTGCAAAAGTGGTTTTCAGAAGTAACTTTATTGAAGTAATTGCACACAGGTAAAAGGGGAGAGAATCATGGCCAGTCCTTAACACTGCACACCAGACAGTTAGAACAGAGGCAAAAGAATAATCGTTCCAACAGCAGAAAAAAAAATGAATAATAAAAATAAGAAATCAAATAAACTGGATAACAGAAGGAAAATGGAAACAATTAGCAAACCAAGAAGCTGGTACTTTGAAAGATTGATAAAATAAGCATACAACTACAAATCTTAACGAAGTAAAAGAAGGAACAGATGTCAATATTAAGAATTATGGATGAAAAGGGGGAAATCACAACAGACTCTAATGAAATGTTTTAATGCGGTATTATGTGGTAATGAATAATTGGGGGAATATGTACCAATACCTAGAAGATTAACTTATAGGGACAAGAAAAGCTTGAGCAGATGCACAGAATAAAAAGAAATAGATAATGTCATCAAGAAACTCCAACTTAAAAGACAAACAAACCCTGGCCCACGTGGCTTCACAGAATTCTACCAAACCTTACAGACAAGAGCTAAAACCATTACTACACAAATTATTCTACAGCAGAGAAAGGGACAAAATTCATCCTATGAAGCCAAAAGAACCTTAATAAACCACCAAATTCATCCTATGAAACCAAAAGAACCTTAATACCCAAACTGAGCAAGGGCCACAGGATAAAGAACTATAGCCTTACTTCTCTCCTGAACATAGATGTAAAAATGCTTAACAAAATCTTGGCCAATGTAATCCAACAACATATAAAAAAAATAATACAGCATAACCAAATGGAATTCATACCAGGGATGCAGACATCATTTAGCATTTGTTAAACAATTAACATAATCCATCAATTTAGCAAGAAACAAGTGAAGAACAATATGATCATATAGATTGGTGCAGATAAAGCAACTGATAATATCCAATATTATTCCACTCACGGTAAATCTCAAGAAGATAGGACTGAAAGACTACTGGTGGACCTGTAGGTATGTACAGCCATTACGGAAATCAATTTGGGGATATCTAAAACAGATGAAAAGTGATCCTGCAAACCCCCTACTGGGCATATACCCAGAAGAGGCAAGAAACAAACCACGACCAGACATCTGTGCTCCAATGTTCATCGCAGCACAGTTCACAATTGCAAGGAGTTGAAAGCAGCCCAAATTTTCATCAACTGACAAATGGATTAAAAAGCTGTGGTACATACATACAATGGAGTATTATGCATCGCTAGAAAGTAGTGATGAACGCATGAAGCACGTCACCGCTTGGGAAGAACTGGAGGGATTTTGCTAAATGAAGTTAGCCAAGTGCAAAAGGACAGGTACAACATGAGTCAGCTGCGGTAAGCGTAATTTTAAAAAATGCAAAAGGGGTATCTTGGGTTGTTAGTATATTCAGAAATACCCAGGGAGAGGCTCCGGTAGTATGGCAGGGGCCAGACCAAATTCAGGGCTACATATGGTAGCCAACTAGAATGGGGGATAGGGGTGGGCCGTGGGGCAAATTGTGATGTGTAGAGAGGGAATGGGGTACTAACTCACCCAAGGGAGTGCATTGTTTATATCTCCGCAGGAAAGAGGGATCAAACTTAAACTTGGTGATCCAGGATGTGAATGTAGTGTGGCAGCATGAAGTGGGGAACCAACAAAGGAGTCTCAGCACACAACCCCCAATCCCAACTACAGGGGCAGCCACCTCTCCACCAGGGGAGTTTGCATTGGAGGTCAGCACTTGAAGCTGCAGCTTGGGGAGGGAGAGATGCCTGACCAGAACATATGAGAACAAATGAAGAGGGAGGAAGAAAGAAAGGAGTACTGAGAAAGGTCCACTGATCCTTCAGGATGATATTCCCACTCAGAACAGCTGATGCACAAAGAGAATAATATGGCCAGCCCCACTATGAAATACAGCTGCCATCGCTGACCCAAGACCTTTCAGGGTCAGCAATGGAGAAACAGGGTCAGGATTATACCCTGTCTGACACAACCACACCAGGGAAAAACACTAAGGGTGTGCAAGAGAGCGGGAAGTTCCAGACAGAATGACAGTGATAAACCTTAGGACCAGGGAGTGGGACCCCATCTGACTCAACCAGGGGGCATGAACAGACCTTGAATTATTTACAGGTTTTTATAATTATATATATATATATATATAACTATATATAGTTATATATATACCCCAAATATGAAAAACCCCAAATATCATATATATATATGATATTTGGGGTTTTTTTTTGTTATCATTGCTTTATTTTCTTTGGTTGCTTCATTTTAGGAAGCCCTTTTTTGGGTACATATTTTTACTTCTGCAGGTCTACCTAATAAAATAGGCTGGATGAATAGTCTGGAGGTGAAAACGACGGGACTGATTGTTCCAGGATGCAGGCCATGGGAGAAGGGGAGGAGGGGAAAAGGAGATGGTGTTGACCAGCCCAGGGATAAGGATATATCAATTGATCCAAAATTAGAGACAACATGGATGAGAGAAGTCCAGTAGGGATTGATCAAGGGTAATGTAACAGAGAGAAAATACTGAAACCCAATGGAGGCTGAGTATGATAGTGGGACAAGAGGAAAGAAAAAGAAAATAGAGTAAAGAACTGGGGGTAAAGAGCATTTATAGAGGTTTAAATACAGGCATGTACATAGGTGCAAATATTTATATGTGACAATGGGGGAAATAGATCAACGAACTTATACATATAGGTTTACTAGTAGAACAGCAGATGGGCATTGGACCTCCACTCAAGTACTTCCTAAATTAATGAACACTTTGTTCTATTAAATTGGCATTCCATGATGCTCACCTTCCCTACCTGATCACTGAAGACAAATGTGTGCATAAGCAATGGTGATGAAGAAAGCTGATGGTGCCCGGCTATCAAAAGATATAGCATCTGGGGTCATAAAGGCTTGAGTAAACAAGCAACCATCCAGCTCAGAAACAACAAAGCCCTCATGGATAAAGCACACCTGTGTGTATGACCATGAGTTGTCAAAGGGATCAGTTATCAGGGTTTAAGAACTAAAAACCTTAACATCACTTGCTTGCTTTCCTGATGTGATCACTGAAGACAAATGTATGCATAAGCAAATGTGGTGAAGAAAGCTGATGGTGCCCGGCTACCAAAAGATATAGCTTCTGGGTTCTTAAAGGCGTGAGTAAACAAGCAGCCATCCAGCTCAGAAGCAACAAAACCCACATGGAAGAAGCACACCAGCCTGTGTGACCACGAGGTGTTGAAGGGATCCAGTGTTAGACATCAAGAAAGTAAAATTACATCATTATAAATAGGGGGGAGTACAGATTAGTGACCCAAAGTCCATTAATAGGTGAAGCAAAATCCTCTTACAGAGGGGTTACAGGGAGAAGATGAGCCAGTTAAAATACAGTATAGTAACAATGAAATATGCATCTTTCCTCTAGTTCTCAAATGCTTCCTCCCACCCACTATCTTGCTCCTGGTTCTACCAGACACGTCAGGCTAGAATAGGGGATGTACACTAGAGTCGGAAACATGGGGAATTTAGGATAGATATTCCCTCAGGATGAATGATGAGAGTGGTGATACTGGGAGGGTGGAGGTTATGATGGAGTAGAAAGGGGGAACCAATTTCAGGGATCTACATATAACATCCTCTCTGGGGCATGGCCAACAGGGAAGTGAGTGAAGGGACACATTGGACAGTGTATGATATGAAATAACAATTTATAAATTATTAAAGGATCAAGGGGGTGAGAAGGGAAATATGGGGAGTTGAAGCTGGGGGCCTAAGTGGAGGGACGATGTTTTGAGACTGATGATGGCAACAAATGTGCAAATGAGGTTTGCATACCATTGATTTATGTATGGATCGTGAGGGGAGGTGTATAAGTAGCCAATAAAATGATTCATTTTTTAAAAGGGGGGAGGGTGGGAAAAGGGGAGCCTTTTTTTTCAAGGGGAGTTTATACTGAGGGCTCAAGTAGAAAAGGTTTGGAAATGAATGTGGCAACATATGTGCAAATGTACTTGATACAGTTGATGCATTGAATGTTATAACAGCTGTAAGAGCCCACAATAAAATTATTTAAAATAAAAAAGAGAAAATTCTCATACAATAAAGATCATTTATGAAAAACCAATACCCTATATTACACTCAATAAAAAAAGCTGAAAACATTCCACAGAATAAGGGGACATAACAAGGGTATCACTTACCCCACTTTTCTTCAGCATTTTGCTGGAAGTCCTATCCATTTTCATTTGAAAATGGCAAGAAGTCAATAGAGTACATTTGTTTAAAGAAGTAAAATGTTCACTATTTGCAGGTGACATGATTCTATATATTGAGAATCCCAAGTGTACATCATAGGATTAATGGAAACAATAGAAACATTTGGTAGTGTAGTAGGATACAAGAGTAATACATGAAGAAGTCAACTGGTTTACTATACATAAGAGATAGGATCACTGAAAAAGAAATCAATGGAATAATACCATTCACAATAGCCAGACAGAAGACTAAATACTTAGGAATAAACCCAACCCAAACACTAAAGGCATGTTTGAACAAAACTACAGAACATTACTACAAGAAGCCAGAAGAGAACAAAACAGACGGAAGAACTCCCATGTTCTCAATATCTTGAAAATATCCATATTTCCTAAAACAAAATGCAGAAACAGTGCAATCCTGAGCCAAACCCCAGCATCATTCTTCAAAGAAATGGAAAAAAAAGATTACAAATTTCATAGGGAAATGGGATGAAGACCAGGATAGGCAAATAACATCTTAAAAATAATAAAGTCAGTGGTCATGTGCTACCTGACTTCAAATCCAACTATACAACCACAGTCGTCAAAATCGACCAGTACTGGTATAATGACAGATACACGGACCAATGGATCGGGACAGATAACCCAGAAACAAAAACATTTGCAGGCAAACAACTGATGTTTGATAAAAGGCCTAAGTGCCTTTTACAGGAAAAACTGTATATTCATGTACAGAAGCAGGAAACAAGAGCCGTATCTTATCCCATGCACAAAAAGAAACTCAAGGTGAATCAATGACCTAAATGTAAAATCCAAAGTTATCAGGATCATCAGTGAGAAAATTGGAGCAAAGCTGTAAGACCTAGTGTAGGGAATACATGGACTGTCAGAAATAACAAAGGAAACACTCTGTGGAAGACAAAATGGAATGAATTGGACCTATTAAGAGTAAAACATTGTACACTGAAGGACTTTAAGAGTAAAAAGGCAAAAAAAAGAGTAAAAAGAAAACACACAAACTGGGAAAGTACATTAAGTAATGGCATAACAAACAAAGAACTAATTATTAAAATCTACAGAAATTTACAAGGTTACAATAAGAAAAAAAATGAAAAGCCCTCTGAGAACATGGGCAGTAGTATGTCTAATAAACACAGGAAATAATACTGGTCATTAGTCATTTGGGAAATGCAAGTAAAAACAAGCATGAGATAACACCTAATGCCTGTTACTGTAGCCCGATTTTAAAACACAGGGAGTAAGAAATGTTGGAGAGGGTGTGATGAGATAGGAACTTTTATCCACTGTTGATAGGCCTGTAATATATGTAGAACTACTGTGGAAGGCGAGATAGTGACACTTAAAGCAGATGGCAATTGAACTACCTACCATATGATTCAGCAATACCATTACTGGGCATAAACTCAAAGAAATAAGAAACAGACCACAAATAATTGTTTTCTCCCTCATGTTCATCCCAGGAAAGTTCAAAATAGCAAGCTGGATACAGTCTAAATTCCTACAGATAGAAGAGTGGAACTGGTACACAACATGGAATACTGTGCATACCTAAAACATAGTGATGAAATATCTCAACTCATGGAGCAATCTGAAAGACATTATGCTGAGTGAAGTTAGTCCAGCTAAAAAGATCAAATACTGTATGAGTCCAGTGTGATAGGAACAAATAGCAGAACAGGGAGAAGTTCAGGCTAGCAGGACATTCAATTTTTTGGCTGGGGACCAGAGAGTCAGGTAAAGAGCTGGACAAGTGCCAACACACCACATATCATCTGATCCAGGTAACTATAGTGTAGGTCACTTGCCTGGATGACACCTCACAACAGCTGGTAGACAATGAATAAGTGAGAGGGAAAAGAGGCTTTCTGCTGAGTTGTAGCCATGTGGATCTGAGGTGAGGTTCCTGGGGGATAAAACTTACTGATGGTAAGGAAGTGCGGGGGAGGGGAGGGGAAGTGGTCAAGTTTGATGGGACATAGGTCCATGTCTGTTGAGGGTAGGGGGGCGACAGTTGACCCCATACGGGGAGTGCAGAGACATCAAGGATGATCTTGGGGGCATGAGGTGGGTGTGTCTTTAGTGGCATGGAGCAGCTGAATAGCATTTACCAAGGGCCCCTGGGTTATCCCAGGAGCTAAAGCCAGATGCCATAGAACACTGAGACACTGGATCCTGGCTCTTTGGGTTGTACCCGCAGTGATGCCCTGTTGGTTGACAGGTAAGCAAAATCTTGCTACATCAACTTGCTGTATGCTGCATTAAGATATGCAATATTCCAGCAATCCTGTGGCAGCTGTTCAATTACATTTTGTTTATATATATATATATAAACATATATATATTAATCTTTGTATGTCAGTGGTGTGCTGCCATTGAGTCACCTCCTAAAAGCTGTTTTACTTGAATCTCTGTTGTTTAGTAAATGAAAGTCAGGGATGTTGAGCTCATTGGGAAAGAAAAAGTAACAAGGCTTTGAGGAAAGGGGCAATATAGAGGGGTGGAAGAGATATGAAGGAGATGAAGTCAAGAAAGCCATATATATATATATATATATATATATATATTCCATAATATATATTCCATTTATACATATATGAAGCAATTGCACAATTCTGCTTGCCACGGTTGAACTATGGAGTGGCACGACATTTGCAATGACTTCCAAGTGAGAGCAAATTTAAAAGAAAAGAGAAAAAAATATTGCTCCAGTTATGGATTTTAGGCTCACACACAATCCTACCTCCAATTTAAGAACAATTCTTTCTTATATTATGGACCTGTTTGATAATCATCTTCATGAAATAATCACTGAAGATATGGTTACCCCAGCAAAGGGTGGTGACAAAAATATATGGTGCTGGGCTATCAAATAGAACAATGTCTGGGGTCTTAATGGCTCGTATTCAAACAAGTATATATCTAAGTGAGGATTCAACTAAGTTCAATATTCAATACAGGGAATAATCACACTAGTTTGTGTGATCCAAATATGACAATTAAAAATCCTAATATGACAAAGGGAAAAGTATCAGAACTAAAATTATAAGTACCCAACTCGAAGCAGGTTATCAAGGACATTGGGAATCCAAAACCCATCTGCAGTTTTTGGTCCTGCAGGTCTGGTCTAACCAATGGCAAAGAGTCTCACACAGCCTTACTATCTGACAGAGACAAATTGTAATCTTGACTATGCTCTATCAAACTTGATATTTGGCCTAGTGATCTCCCTATAGACATGACATGAATTTATATTGGAAAAACCCGTGCCCACCAGCAAGACACTCTTCTAAGATGGAATATTAAGGCAGTTAGCGAGTATGGCCTCGAGATGTCTGTCAACTTGGTCCATAATCTAGAGATGAAGAGGAAGAGCTAGATGGTACGAACTCTTCTATAGTTGTGTGAACACAGCCTATGAGCATAACCTAGTCACCAATGGCAAGGACTGATGAAGATATGTGAAAGTCCAGATCGTCTGACTGGTGCACATTTGACCTACGAATGTCTAGTGGTGAAATGGCCCCAAACAGACTGAATGAAAAGGAATAGGTTGACTGTGTGAGCTGGTATATTTTGTGCCATTGTGATAGAATCTCATGATAGTTAGTATCCTTATGGCTGCAGGTGCTCAAAGTTCTAATGTGAATGAAAAATATTCAAATCAAAGAATTTGCATGCACCCCTACAGCACTGGGTTGTTTTAAGTGGGCAATGCAGGACTTAGATCTCCAAAGTGAGGGGGGAGTTGAGTGGGGATGGGGGTACAGACAAGGATATGTTGTTGCTAGCTTACAAAATTTCATAGGTGTGCTTAGCCTTAAAATAAGTGAAACAAGGGAAGAACCCAGCTGACTAGTATTGTTTTGTTCTATTTCTTTTGATGGATCTGCGGAAGAGAGGGTGGAGGAAGATAATGCTTTATGTGTTTTATTTTAATGATAAGCCTGTGATCCCATTTAGGAGGGATCTGTTACAAGATTAAGTTGAGACTAAATTCTCACCTTAGTATATATGTTAACCCTTTGTTACTTTAAAGATATCTTTAAACTCTTTTTTACTAGAGCGTGTAACTTAACACATGATGCTTCCTTTTCCATGGTGGTATAGTGAGAATCTCACTTATTATTCTTATTAAAGACAAGCACAGCTCCATCAAATCCATTCCTTGGTATATAAGAGTCATCCAGATAGAAATCTCAGGACCATTTGGAACAGCACATGCATGATCTCCCTATGAAGTGGTTGAAGCTGTCAAGACTAATTGCACCAAAGATCGGGTCATGGAATCCTAGAGGGAGATGAAGCTGGAGATATTGAGGTGCCTTTTCCTTACCTCAACCTGTGAGACTATAGAACTGTAAGACAGAGTGACACAGAGGCAGAGGCCAAGGGGTCATGTGGCTGAGAGGCTAAGGATCAGGGAGAGACTTGGTTGCTGAATGAGGCATGCTGTTACTGTGATCCAGTCTCTGTATTTTTACTGCTCATTGACCCTGACTTGTAACCTATTAGCATTGCTAATGAAACTCCTTAATGCTGAGTATTCCTTGTGAGTTCTGTGTGGCCATTGCAAATAATAGAAATAGAGTTCTTTGGGAGGAAGTGTTGCTGCCAGAATAGTGAAGAAGGATAGAATAGGAAGATATGACTGATTCCTGACTCGTGGCAATAGGCAAGCCAAGGGAGGTCATCTCCAGCCCTCCTCTGCTCTTCATTGCCTCAAGAAGGGAGATGTCAGAAAGACCTGAGATATCAGGAAACAGTTTCCCAGCTGCATCTGACTCTAAACACTGGACTCTCCCTTACTGAGGAGTGGTGGGAACAATGGCTTTGCTGAACCAGACAATTGCCAGTAATCAGAGGACAGATACGCAATTTCTTACAAAAAGAAAAAGGAAGCATTTTTAAAGGAAACATTCTCCAAGATCAATGTTCTCTGGAAGAGTGACTTGATTATAAAAGTATTATGAATTTACTGAAATATGAGAATACTGGAAACGTGGGAGGATGGTCCATTAGCTAGCTAATCAGCCCCACAAGATGAAGCAGAGGAATTGAGCACCTTATTCTAAAATCAGAACAGAGGGGAACATTCAATGATAAACTCAGAGGTATTCTGAGGAGATGAACCTGCCCACTATAATTCTAAATATCAAATATTGCTCAGTGTTGACATAAGTGCATACAGCCTCGACCCAATGTAATCATTTTGATCAAGAGTTATGCATAAAGAACTTCCATTGCTGTCGATTGAAAACATAAGAACCCCAGTACTATATGCACTTTCTGCCAGTATATTAATAAAGCATTTTATGTTTTATAAAAGCTCATTGTGAATCTAGAGGGAAAATAAGAGTAGAGAGTTAACAAAATGCCTGGCTTCTCCTTAAGATCTTTTTCCACATTTGGAAATGTCACTCACTCTGAATGTTGGGTCTCTGAATTGAAAATGAGGGGAAAGAGAACTACAGTGGAGATCTTAGAAGAGGGAACGCGGCATGACCCTGGAATGAGCATGTAGTCCCGTGGAGTGCACCTCACCATGGCTTCCACAACCAAACAAACCACTGAAATAAAGTAACAAAAGAGGAAAATCTAACAACCTGAGAAGGAAATAATGAAATTCTGAGGTCTGCTACTTGCTAGTTCACCTCTCTTCAGGAACTCCAGTAAAGAGTCTCCCCCTCCCCCACTGCTAAGAGAGACAAAAGCTCTGTGTTGATATCAGTGTGTAGAGTCCCTCCTGGCAAGTGTGGTGGTGACAACCATAGCATATAAAGTTGCACCATGGATCTCCCTGTTTGCACTGAGTCATGAGGTGTCAGAAATGCATATTTCAATAATTCGTTGCAAAGTATCAATGTCTTTTTTTAATCTTTCTCCTCTTTAAATAGGAGCTAAATATTGTATTTCAAAATAAGACAAAATCTAGCACCCATGCATCCTGTCAGCTCGACTTGGCATGGCCTGCTGAGGTGTCTAAACATGCATATGGGTGAGCATCTGACAGTGGGTGGTTTGGTGTTTTTGAATCAGCAACTCTCAAGTAAAGCAGTAGAAATTTGACAATTTAACTAGACTGATATATGAATTCAGAGGGAGAAGTTGATTCTTCAAAAGACCCTTGTGATTTTTGGCACGGTTTTGTCAGAAACGCACAGTCCTATTCAGAATATCTGGTGTGGCAAAGAAGGAGGAGATTTCTGGGGCAGCAAGATAAGAACAAGCAGAAGGAGTGCAGCGGGAATAGACATGCGCACTCTACTCTCACACAGCCTGACCCAATGCTCTTTCTCTTGGACATTTGTTCAGGCCTGTTCAGGTGCTGTCAGGGATTTTGTCAGCATTGGAAACAAAGAAAGACTTTCAATACTTAGAACATATATGCATGTTTAAAATATTCTTTAACAGCAGGATTTCAGTTGGGCTTTAGGTAGGGGCTGGGAATGGAGCCTGTTTTCTTTAAATCTGTATCAAGTTATTAGACATAAATGTCTTCTTACTGAACTAGGGATGAGAACTGCAGGGGGGGGGAACCATCTAAAAATGCATATTCTGTTTTATGGCTATATCAGATATTTAGTCAGTAAAGGTGTTCTCTTAGAGTGGCTGAGAAATGTTTTTCCAGGAATAGTTTACTGTTCTAGGCTTATGGTGAAGCAAAATATGCAAAGTTTGAAGCTTCTTGAGTTCAGGAATTGGTCTTTTAACTTTCCCTTATTAAGGTACAAAGTTGTCATGAATAGAAATAGTTTTTTCAATTCAAAACTTTCTCATGAAGGAAGTAGGTATTTTTGTGGGACTGGTGCTACTGCTGTGACTCTGGGTGACCTTTGCCAGGATCCCATGGTGGTTTCATCTTGATGAAAACAGTTCTGTTCACAAAAGGGGAAGGGCTATAACATCATCTTGAAAAAGAAAACCTCTAAAAGAAACCCAGGCAAAAGGTAGGTAAAGTATCTCTTTTCGAAAGACCAGATATGTGAAAGAAAAGGAAAAGAAAAGGTAAGAAGAAGAGGCGGCATGTAAACGTGGGAAAGAAGAGGGGAAACATGAAAGAGAAGGTTCAAGATAATGCAGAGAAAGAGCTTTACCCTCCTCAGAGTAAACACTCTATCAATTTCCATGCAAGGACAGCCCAAGAGGAGAACCTATAACCTCATTTTGCTGAAATAATATGTGGCAGCTACAAAATCATTGTCAATTTACCAAGGGGCAGAGTCTAGCCTGTCAATGAAGTTGCAGCTTGATGACCTCATTGGAAGGCGCAAAGGAGATAAATAGCTCACTGGACACCACACAAGTTTTCTGCTTCACATTCTTGCTGACAAGCCACATGGAGCTATGTTCATGGCAGTCAGAGCCTCAGAGCTGGAAGAGCCACGTGGAGACCCTAACCTGTTTCCACTGCCAGTAGATCCACAATACTTTCCACCCATTGGTCTGTGACAATCCTGTACTCAGTGTCCTGGCATGTGTTGTGTGAATCTGAAGAGGAGTTTATAGGCTGCTACCAGACATAAGGGCTAATGTCAGATTTATGATCTTGATATGGACTGGGCTCAGATGTTTTCTTAATATACAATTTCTCTTCAGTATATAGTTCTATTTCATACATTACACACTTCAAGGATGTCTTTTCTAATCTACTTGGACTAACACAAAAAGAAACTAAGGAATGGAGTTGACTAACTTGACCAGCCTCACAACGTTCACAAATAACTTACTCAAGATGAGATTCTCTGATTGACTTGACTTATGACTCCCCAAATCACAAAAGCATCTGTCTTCTTTGAGTAATTCTAAAGGATACTCTTTAAAACAAGTCAGTAATGCTACATGCTTCCCTATCCTCAGAGAGAAAATACTTTGCACTTTATCTCTTAGATTTCCCAAAGAAAGAGCACTCACGGTATTCTCTGCCAACTAAATCCATTCACTGGTTTTGTAGGGTCAGCAGCCTTTGAGAAGAAAGGTAAAAGCAGGAGAAAATGACGGTAGAAATAAAAGTGCTGTGATTCAATTCAGCCTCTGGGATTTATTTCTGCTGGTCATGACTGGGGAATGTTTCCTGCCTTACATATGTGCAGGACTGTGGGGTCAGGGCACATGTGCCAAAAAATAGCTAAGAGAATAAGAAAGCCTGATGTTTAAGGAAGGGGACTTTTGAAAGCTGAATAGATGCAGCATCAAAACAAAGGAGGGGAGGCTCCTGAGGCATTATATAGATATTTGATATACATCGAAGGGGAGTGTGTATAAGAACCCCACTGACCATGATGACATATTAGGTAGCAATGATCCCTAATGGTGCTGTATTGTCAGCCCAAGGACGACACATCCTATTTTGGTGGAGGTGGGAGAGCTGGGCTGGGCTCAGAGTGCTCCCTATGCAGTTGTGGAGGGTGCACTCTGCACTAGAACTCCAAGGCAAGGAGGGGTGGGAGTTGCAATCCAACAGCTTCTGCTAGACTTTTATTTACCAAGCTGGCAGCTTGAGAGGGATGGAGTACTTTCCGAAGAGGGGACATTTTAACTGCATGATTGTTTCACTCAATTCACTAAACAAACAAACAAAGATGCAGTCTGGACAAGGTTTTAAACTGTCTGGAAATCAAGGAACCTGGGCACGCCAGGTATTTCAATATAGAGTTTCCCATCTCTGTGATTTTTAACTGCTGTTGGCTTCTAAAGGCAACCCCTCTGTCACTGAGTTGATACACACAGATACCCAACAGGTCAGTAAGGAACTGGCCTTTTAGGCTTCCAAAACAATAACTCTGTATAAGAATAGAAAGCCTCATCTTTCTCCCCAAGAGTGATTTCAAACCGCTCAGCTTGTCGTTTGCTCTCCACC
The DNA here is from genome assembly GCA_004026705.1 of Nesogale talazaci. Taxonomy (NCBI): domain Eukaryota; kingdom Metazoa; phylum Chordata; class Mammalia; order Afrosoricida; family Tenrecidae; genus Nesogale; species Nesogale talazaci. The sequence continues at coordinate 38,103 of PVJH01001343.1, read as the reverse complement.
TCAGAACCACTGTGCCACTGCAGTTCCTTAGGCAGGACTGGTGGTCATTAACAAGTGTGGCCTTTACGGCCACTCTGAGCAGCACTGTGAGTGTGCATGTATGTGTGTCTCTACAGCTACCTCCTAGAACACACTATGTGTAAAACAATCTCAGAAAACCCCCCAGGCTCACAGTCATCAAGTCCATTTCCATGCAGGACAGAGTACAACTGCCCCTTGCGTTTCTGTCGCTGTAAATCTTTTCAGGAGTCGAAGACCTTATCATTCTTCTCAGGAGTGGTTTGTGGCTTTGTACTCCTGACCTTAGTTAGAAGCCCAATGCATAGCTCACAACACCACTAGAGGTCCTTATATAGAACGATACATTGGTAAAATCAGAGTTGGTTATTGCTATTCATTTGGAGAGCACTTACATTGATTCTTGTCTATGAAGAAGTTTGAATATATTTTCCTAGTTCTTGTTCAGACGGTTTTCACTTTGAATTAATAAGTGAATCAAGATGTTGAAGGAAAAGATTGCTATGTTACAATTTTCCCTATTCAATACCAACCTCCTCCTATGCATTTCTCATTCTTAAAAAGTTACACATATTTTGAAACATAAATATGTGTGTCCCAGAAGGAAGTAGGGCATGTGACATGATATCATAGCCCTGGAGTGTAGTATTGGTTTCACAGGACTGTCACGTGAAGGATCACAATTTGGGTAGCTTAAAACGACAGAAAACCTGAGCAGAAGAAGGAGGAAACAGACCAGAACTTTCAAGGATGCATTAATGAGTTTTGTTTATTTCCCGAAGCTGGCTGTTCTTGCTTTTTGGTTTTAGCGCTAAACTGGAAAAGTAGAAGGTCCATGCAGTAGTCTCTGCTTTCTGCCCACTGTGTGACTTAGACAAATGATTTCACCTCCTAATTCGTGTCTTGTGAACAGGAATGGGTGGAATTCATGACACAATGTTGAGTATCATGTAAGTGTATGTGAATATTCTGGAATTTATAACTATCCTATTTATAATACTCTAAATATTAGAGGTTTCTTAACATAACTCCTAATCAAAGATATAATTTCATAAATGACATTCATGTTTTCATTAAAACAAAATATCAAAAAATTAAACATTTCACTTTTTAAATGTAACCAAATGAATCCAAATGATACAAAAAACAGTTGGATCTATACTATTAGATGTCTTACTTGAGCTTTGACTATTGCCAGAATAAACTGAAATTCATGATCTCTGCCTAATGAAGCTCAGATTCTTTTTTCATAATAATTGAAAACATTTGAAGAGAATTTAATAAAACATTAGCTTACTAACCATTTTAAACATATTTATTGAATTGTTTTAGCTTACATAAAAAAGTCATATTAAAGACATTTTATAAAACTTGATCAGTGGGTAACTTGGAAAATGATGGATTTACAGCTGTGGATAAAAACTTGTATCAGTGCTAAGGGGACAAAGAATTTGAACCTGAACAGAGAAAGCTATAAAAAAATCATTTAGAAACCTGAAGTTTTCTGCTGAGGCTGGAGCAAGAATTTATCTTTCTTCTAAAGGGAACAAGAAACATCTGAGAAGTGACTGAAATATTTTAGCGTGTCTTCCACATAGACTACCCCCTTTTAAACAAGACTTATTGGCCGTTAGACATGCCAAGGTGCCTTGTTAGATGTCTCGACTTAAAGAAACAGATTTGCAAGCCAGAATGCTTTAGCCTTGCAGTTGGATTGTGGAATGTTAACCTTTACAGTTTGGGCCTTTGAGCAGAATTTGAGAAAGGAAGAAAGAGAAGAGGTAAAGAATGAAGAAGAAAAGCAAGGAAATCAAAAGCAAAAGCTGCTCTCTTGATAACACAGGCATCCCTAAGGCCATGTGCAAAAGACTGAGGCAGCACTAATGACCTCACTTAGGCCCAACCCCGGAGCCATTGGAGATAACACTGTATCCACAGAGTCTGCCCAACTCCATATGGAAAAGATCATCAAATTGGTGCAAAGCATTACAAATTATCCAGCAACCTTCACCATTTTGAAATAATTTATAACTAGTCAGGGTTTTATGTTAACAAATTAACTCCACTTAAATTTTCTTCCTGATCAAGGAAATTAAAGCATATGTACATTTTAAAATATATTTTAATATTAACCCCCTCACTGTATGCACTCGTAAACACACACACCACACACACGCAGACACACACCTGTCTGGGTTTTCCAGCTCAATTTCAAATGAGAGACGGTGAGAGGTGACTTCTCCACTGGTGTGAAGATTCCCCCAAACATTTAATTTTTTTTGGCTAGTCTCCATGCCTCTCTTTCAAGACACTGTGGGTGTCTTCACAGCAGTGGGGCTGCATTTGCAGAAGCAGAATCTCTCAACTAAGAATAACGTCTCAAGCTCTAAGATGTGTGGGAATGTTTTGGCAGCCCTTCAGAGAGATGTCAACTCTCCCAGGGGTGTGTTTCGGAGGCTGTGGCCACCGGAAGGCATTCTCACAGGCTGACAACTAGCAGTTCTCTCTGCCACCCATCTCTTCACAACAGGCCTCATGCTGAAGCTGCAGAGATTTTTCAGTCCACAGAGAGAAACCTTGCCAACCCAGGCAAACAAAACATAATCCTGTTACATAAATCAAGTTGCGCTATGGTCCAAATACAGCGTCAGTGCTTGATAAAATGCTGAATGATCCAAGAAGGCATGGCTGCTTTTCCCCTCTATGCCTCCACAAAGCCAATTGTCTGATTGCGGTCAAGCCTTTTCCACTTTTTGGATAGCAGCTTCCTGTTTAGTCAAATGAGTTTGCAAGACTAGATTAGAGCTCTTGTTGGCACTAATTCTCAGTGACTACTTGAGTCCATTTGCATAATATACTAAAAAGTTTGGTAGTGAATATAAAGAAATCTGTTTGTGCATGTTTAACTTGTCTTGAAATGGAAATAGAATAGGGAGAAACAGTTGGTCATATGATGTATTCACCTTTCAGCACCACACAATTACTTAAGTGAAGAATTGCCCATGACCTTGATATGCTTCTCTGTATCCACAAGACAATGTTGAGCAGTAGTGACAACATTATTCTCTGTCCCTGTTGGGTATTGTTCTACTTTTTCTGTCTTATACACAGCAAGGGTGACCAAAAGTCATTGGCTGGGGCAAATGATAAAGCATTTGACTCCTAGCTGAAGGTAATGATTCAGACATACCCAGAGGCACCTTAGAAGCCAGGCAGTAGCCTTGAACTCCCTATTGTGCACACATGGAAACTTCATGAGCTGGAATTGACTTGGAAATCAACTGTCCCTGGCTTTTATTTGACTTTCTTAATTTTAGCACTACAAAATCCCATTTCCCAGAACCTTCTCAATGCTGGGAAAAGAAAGTTATTTATCATTCAAGAAGCCTTGTATACCTCCTTCCGGCCAATATAAGATGCACTCCATTCCAAAATTTTCTCTTGGATATTGCATAATGTTATTATTTTTAACTGCCATTGAATCAGGCCTCAGCTCATCTCCATTCTGCGCACCAAATAAAAAACACTGCTCAGTATTGAGTTATCCTTATGACTGGTTTGCACAGCATTGAAAGCTCTTTATTATAGCAACACACAAGTGATTGGTGGTGGCTGGCATAAGTTGCATTGGCCTAAAATCAAACACAGATCTCCCAAATGAACGGCAAGGATTCTAACCCTCCCCTTATATCATACAGTGTTCTAATCAACTCAGACTTTCTGCCCCGAACAAAATGTACACCTAGGAAATATAGAAAGAATGGCACCAATCCATGGACACCTTACAAATATAAGGCTTATCAGTCCACAATACATCAGTTCAACAGTCCATTATATTACTTGTCTGCATACTCCAGAACCCAATCCTGTGCAGACCAGAGGAATCCTATGTCCAGGTAATTTTTACAAGTTCCATTACTCTAGAAAAAAAGCTCAGGGAGACACTCCTGACTGAGTTTTCTCTCATCGAATTCGCACCAACAAAGAGGGTAGAGGCCTTTCTCATGTTGGGCAGCATTCACTATAGGAGTTCATAGGTTGAACAAGTAGCTGCACCGCTTCTTGTTAGACTAGAGAGATACTAAGTGGGGCTACGTCATTCACAACAAGTGACCTTTCATAGCATCTACAATTGGTATTAGGTCTTTGCTAGATTCTGAGTTCAGATTTTTATCCCTTTGTAATCCTGCTCTGTTTTATATATAATTTTTGAATAGTGTGCAAGGAAAGAACATTCAGAAGGAGTGGCTTTGAGAGGTTTATGTCTTCACTCTGTATATTTCAACAAGAATCTAAACTTTTCGTAGCTGCCATATTCTTAGCACTTATCAAATAAACAAGGAAGCTCACCATTAGCTCACCAACACTTTCAGCCATTGTGTTAGACAGGGTTCTCTAGAGAAACAAAACCAGGACACTAATAATTATATAAATATACATATATATCATAAGAAGTAAGCAGTTAACTAATCTATCAAGCAGTACAAATGATGTGGTGCAACTTACTTGCATGAGACAGCTCAGACACTGGCAGTCCTTCAAGTCTGGAAAGTCAGTGGGTAGTGCTCTACCTCTGTAGAGCAATTGACTATCTGGCCACAGGCAGCCAGCAGCAAGGCAGGTCACCAACAATCAGCCAGATGACAGGGTCCAACTGTCCCCAGCTGAAAAGAGGTATATTCCAGTAGTGTAGTGAAGCAGGGCTTGAAGGAACCTCAACTCACAGCCACACAGTCCACAGATTAGGTGTCCAACAGGTAGTGTAGCTTGTAAATGGAGGCACAGGGCAAACAAGGAAGCCGACTGGTCTGAAAATCCAAGAGGGAGAGGGAGCAAGGCAAGGCTCTCCAAGTCATTTATATCTCTGCTCTTCAATTGATCTCACATGTGTTCATTGGCCATGTTGTCACAACAAACCTACCTATCTTCTTTGGCCAATTTGGCATAACAAACCTACCTATCACACTCATAACAAACCTACCTATCACACTCATGAAGACCCCATGTGCTATAGAATAGAACTGCTCTGCACAATATTCTTGGTTAAAATCCTTTCAGTAACATTTCCTCAGAACTTTCTTCCTCAGAGCCACTGGCTGTGGACCACTGTTAGGCTAGCAGCCAATTGCAAACCATTTGAGCCACCCCAAACCAAAGACAACTGACTACCATTATCAATATAGATTCATAGCTACTCTATATACACAAGGTAGAATTTCTCTGTGAGCTTCCAAGACTATAACTCTTTACAGGAGTGAAAAGCCCCATCTTTCTCCCATCTAGCTTGGCTGGAGTTTTCACACTGCTGCCTTTCCACCATCCCAGGTATCCTTACTACTAACAGGGCCTTGTCATTGTGTTGATATGAATGTTTAATGAGGAAATATACATGAGTCATATGTCACAGCACCTAAACAATTGTAATTGCTCAATATGGATTGGCTGAAACCAAAACTCCATGATTTTCTTGATCATCATTTCTCACCAAGTCTCAGCTTATTTTCCTGACAGCTTTTTGGCATGCCATTTACGTCTTTTATTTAATCCAAATTCTAGTAGGTGAATGTTATGGTGAGGCTTTCTGAAAATTTGAGAAAAAATCATCTGCCAATATATTCTATTAGGATAGAAAGTTACATTTTTTTTGTGCTAAAGTATTAATTTAGGTTAAAGAGATGGTTTGGAGAAAAGGACGCTGGACGTAGGTTGAGTGGTTTTGAAACACACTTGTGTAACTTCTTTGCTGCACACCTTGGACTTAGTATGTTATTCTGTGTATTTGCTTCTCTTTTATTAAAAGATCATTTTATTGGAGATTCTAACAACTCTACTAACAATCCATAAATCAATTATATCAAGCACACTTGTACATAAGTTACCATAATTATTCTCTAGTTGTTTACTTTCTACTGAATCCCTGGTATCAGCTCTTCTATCTCCCCCATGATGACCCCTTTAGAAATTATAAACTATTGTCATTTTCATATCTTACATTGACTGCTTTCTGCCTTCCCCCATGGTTTCTGTTAGTCGTTCCCCTGGAGGGAGTGTGTATGGTTATGTGCCAATAATTGCAGTCGGTTTCCCCTTTTCTCTTCTCTTCTGCTCACCTTCCCCCTAGTCTTCTGATATCACTATTTCCATACCTGTTTCTGGATTCCATGTGTCATGAGCTCTTATCTCTTATCTCTACTTGGGAACATGTTCTGGGATAATGCAGTGGATTCAGTATTGGGATCATGATAGTGGAGGATGAGGAAGCCTCAAGAAATCAGAAGAATATTGTGCATTTCATGGGTGCTTTAATGTGCCCTGGAAGTCTCATCCCTCCCCTGTAATCCCTCTGTGACGGGATGTCCCATCATCTATAGATGGCCTTTGGGTCTCTGCTCCGACCTCTTTCATAATCCACAATATGGTTTTTGTTTGTTTGTTTGTTACAGATCTTCTGGCGTCTCTTAACCTGATCTTGCTGACACCTCATGATTGCACAGGCTGGTGTGCTTCTTCCATATGTGCTCTTGCTTCTCTGCTAACTGGCCACTTGTTTAACTTCAAACCTTTAAGACCTCAGATACTATACCTTTTGATATCCGGGCACTACCAGCTTTCGTCACAACATTTGCTTTTGTACCCAGTTTGTCTTCAGTGAATGTACCAGGAATAGGAGAATCCCAGAATGTCAGTTCTTCATCTGTCCAAAGTTAGTAACAATCATGCATAATTCCAAGAGACATTGTGATTTTATGTATATTATATCATACCAATTAAAACCAGTCCACTCAATTTCATAGTGATACTCCAGGACAGTGCAGAATTAATTAATAAGGTTTCCATGCTCAATATGTATTCATTTAATTATCCAAGAGTTTTAGACTTTGCACTAGGAATCATTGTTTCAAAATGCATTGTTGCTCTTCTTCGGTGCTACTGAATCTATTCTTAGTTATAGCCATTTAATGTACAACAGATTGGAACAATGCCTATTCTTTAAGACATCTTCATAACTGCTATTTTTCAACTCATTATTGCAGTCATTGTTTCAGTCTCTCTCACCAAGAGTCTTCCTCTCCTTCTTCTCTCCCTCACCCTCTCACTACTCCTCACAATCCCCACCCCTCATCTTCTTTTTTCTTGCTCTTCTTTACCTCCTTTCTACTGTACCAAGCGTGATGCCCTTTCCTAGGGAATATCACTCATCTTCACTTCTAAGGAACGTTGTACGTGCACTTCTTCCATGACAAATTTTTTGTTTTTCTAATATTCCATGTTATATAAAATATCTCTTTCTAGCACCATAATTTAAATGCATACATTATTATCTGGTTTTCCCAATTAATGTTTCAGTATTCACATGCACATGCGGCAAATAAAATAGCCATACCTAGCAGCAGGTGCATCTTGATCTTCAAAACGACACCTATGTTCTTTAATACTGGTAAGAAATCTTTTGCAGCAGATTTGCCCATGTTAAGACAACATTTGATTTCTTGACTGCTGCTTCCATAAATGTTCCAAACCAGACCAAGCTCCATGTCCTTGTGTTGGTCACAGCTCATAGCAGTCAACCAGAACACAGTCCAACTGATCCTACGAGTACTTGAGGTTGTAGAACATTTGGATGTAGAAAGTGTCATCATTTCCATGATTAGCTGGTGCTTTTCACCTGCTGGCTTTGTGGTTAAAATAAAAACAACAACCCAATACACAACCCACTATTCTTGCAAGATTCCTTTCTAGGACTCTTAGTGCATTTAATCTACTGACACATTGTATACTGTCTGAGAAACCTGCAGTGACTAGTGTGACTGAAATCTTCCCAAGAACTCATATCACCAGTGGTTCCTCATGAGATTTTGCCAAGCTGGTTCATAGAGTGACCATAATGGCTTGGTATTGGGCCAGGAGGATATAAGCTTGCAGCTCCACAGGAATCAGTAATACTTAACCATTATGAAAGAACAAACAAAATTAAATCCCACTGTAGCTTTTTAAATTATCATGAGAGAAAATATTCTTATCTTTCCCCCACATAGTGGCTGTTGGGTTTGCAACTTTGGGGTTATCAGTCCAGCAGCTATAATTATGATTAGAATTTGTTAAAAATCAAGGGTACTTCAGATTATTGATGATATAAACTTGAATTTGAATTTTTGATTTTTTAATTTTAAATCTTTTATGTAGAATAATTTAATTATTTATACTTTCCTATTGTGATATATTTTAGCATTTATGTTTGTCTTTTCATGATCTATTGAGCAAATAGTGTGACTCTTCAAAAATTCTAGTCTTGTGTTTCCTAAATTTGCAATTTTACTCGTAATATTTTGCTGCTGTTGCAGATGATTAATTGTAGATCTCTAGACTGTTTGGGCCTGGTGGCACAGTGGGCTATGCAATGGCTTGCTAACTGTGAGGTCAGCAGTTCGAAACCACAAGCAGGCTATAGGAGAAAGATGGGGCTTCCTGCTGTCATGAAGAGTTATATCCGCCGAAAGCCCCAGGGAAGTACTACACTGTCCTCCAGCGTCTCTATGAATTGGCACTGACTTGATGGCAGTGAGTGGATGAGTGAGATTATTTGTATGGAAAATTTAGGAGCAGAGATTTAAAATGTGGATACTATACTATTTTGAGATTTTTAATGGCTAACCATACTAGTTATCCAGAGAAATGTATCAAATTAGAAAGACATTGAGCCATTCAGTCATTCCAGGGCATAAATTTATCATTCTTAGTCCATAAGGGCAGAAATAATATTATTCACTAGTAAATAGTATATGACTTATTTTACTTTGGATTATGTGTAGTGTTTATTTATGATCTCGTTGTATTCATATCTAGAACTAAAGTTGTTTACTTTTCCATTTTGTACTATATCAAATTTAGGGAAAGTTATCATTCTTCTTATTCATCCGATGTGGATAATGGGTGCCAAGGCAGAACAGAGGTAAGTTAAGCTGGACTGCATGGAGCAGCTTTAGGCTAGACCTTTGTGTACTTAGTGAACAGAAGCTTAAATTATAGCTTGCATTTGGTGGTAGAAAGAGTCTAAATTGGAGGCTCCACTTGCCTACCTGATAATGTTACTTTCTCTTTTCTCACCCTGAATTGGCTTGATTTCTTTGTGAAAACAAGTGTTTTAAGTCTATTTAATCACACTTAGTAGTTCCAATCCCAAGCTGAACAATTCCACACTCAAAATCAGTGTGAGTCCAATTTATCTTTTCATATAATCCTTCTCTACTCTTCCATTTCCTTTGGTGCTTTACTCAGTAAACGGTCTTATAATATTTATCTTTTAAATTGTCTTTGACTCCTCATATTTTTATCTCTTATCTTTTCTAACATTTCTTCCTTCAATAAGTCCATTGTTTCATAAAATGTGAATGATAAACTATTGCAGAAATATAAACATATCTAAAGAAATAAGTAGATTAGAAACTACTGCAATTAAAGTCTTTAAGATGCAGAACAAGTTCAATATAAGCAAATCATTAAAGAAAAAGTGAGAAAAGCAAGTAAAAGGGAGATAGAAAGCATAAAAGACCTAGTGTTTAATGATCATTAAATGCATTTAAGAAGGAAAACAATGAGACATATGTACAAAAGCCTACAAAAATCAGACCACAAAGCAAAAATTGCTAACAAATGGAATAGCAATGACATCAACAAAGTGTCAAATAAAATGAGAGAATTAAAACTGACATATTCACTGATTATATTTTGCAGCATTTTAATTTGAACAGAATACATATTTCATTATATTATCTTTTGGGTTTTACTTTTCTTGATTTTTTCTCCCTCTTTCTGCAGTACGTACAGTATTATCAAGGAACAAATCTTGTAACAAAGCTTGAAGTTAAGCAGTGAAGTTACAGTTTCATTGCTCTTGAAAGTGACCACACTGATATTGGAGCATTTGATTTAACTCATAGTTAGGAACAGGATCCCTGCTGGAATAGTGGTTATGCATTAGGCTGCTAACTTCAAGATCAGCACTTCAAAACTGCCAGCTACACCATTGGAGAAAGAGACTTTCTACTCCTGTAAAGAGTGAAAGTCTTGAAAACTCATGGAGAAGTTTCTGCGCTGTCCAATAAGGTTTCTATGAGTAGACATTGACTCCATTGCAGTAAGAGTTTTATATTACAAAATAAAATCTAAAAACAAATTCAAAACTCTTTGATATCTCACAGAAAGCTTCAGATGTCATGTTTAATCCTAAACTGCCTAGTGTTATCTTTTGCTACCGTCAGAACCAAGAGTCTAAGCATGACTCTTCCATCATAAGCAGCACAAATTTTTTATAGGGTATGGGTTTCATTCCATATTACTAGACCAGCAGATTACAATAGGATAGAGAATTTTGCTCTCCAAGGAACATTTAGAAATGTCTGTAAATATTTGTGTTTGTGACAACCGGTGCCAGATTTGTGCAACTGTCCTTTACTGGACAGAGACCAACAACGTAGTCAGCATTGTAAGAAGCACAAGATAGCATAAACAGCAAAATGTTGGGTGGTCTAAAATGTAAATAGCACCACAGTTGAGAAACTAACCTGGACCTTGAATACCTCACACTATGAATTGAATGTTGTTGAAATGCTACTGTTCTGGGACCTTCTTTGTTGTTATTGTTTAATAAGTTGTTAGGTGCTGAACAGGAATCTCTGTTTCTGTCTCTAAGAATAAATAGCTTGACCAACCATAGGCTTATTTTTTTTTCAAAATGCTTTCATACCCATTGACTAACTTGATCACCAAACTTCACTGTACCAAGAGACAACCACAATTAGCACTGATTTGGGTCACTTATTGACCTCGAAACTCTCTAACCATGGTAGTTTTAAAACGGTGGTATAGAATGATACTTTTTATTAATTCATTTCTATAATTGACCCTTGGGTTCAGTAGTGTAGTACACATCAGGAAATTGAGACTCAGATAAATTAGTTCAATTCTTCAATGTAACTGGATACTTAAAACCACTGATAGGGACTCATACCACTCCAGTGCCCTGAAGAAGACTGCATGTCAACTGGTGAAGGGAAAGTTTGTGTCATTATAATTACTATTAGTTATCTCACTGTAACCACCAACAGCAGGGAATCACTCATGTACCCATTTAAAGTTGACAGATAGCCATGTGCCAGCATGGAGAAGCCCATACCCACAGTGTGACCCCAGTCTGCAGATATAATTCTTTCATTTTCTTGGCTCATTTTTGCACTTTAAATTTCTGACCATTTTCAGAAGCACATCTGTTTTCTATATGTTGTGGGAGGAAAACATGTATACTTTATTATTCCTCATATAATACATTACATTGCTTTTGGTGTGTGTATTAGTAATAAAAAAGAATTCTCAGAATTCTATGAAGGTACAGCTACACAGATACTTCTTTGGACAAGGGATACCAGGGAATTCCCTCAGATCTTCTAAATAGTTAGACACAAGGCTCCATCCTACCCCCTTCAATTCTTATAAGTGATCACTTAATCCCCTAATAAATATTATTTATAGGGAGCATTAGAGACACAGGCAACTTATGCACATCTGTTTGGAAGAGCCAGGAGGGTCTGGAGAGCAGCCTGTTCTCTGAACAATAAAGCTAGACAAAGGAAGTAAGAGTTGAACTCATGCCCTTTACAGTACCTGCATAGTGCAAGGGAGTTTTCATAGCTGTATCGGGTTCCTCTTCAGATTAGAAGTCTATCACTACCAATACATGGATCTGTAATAATTATTGGCAGTAGAAAGCCTTAATAATGCCCTCACTTGAAACATAATGAGCTATTAAACATTGTGATCACCAGCTAATGAACTTTACCTCCATCTGCTTTTGCTTCAATTTTTCCAAATGCATAAGATATTTGGGGACTACACCCAAATTCTTATTATATATTTTCCTTTCTACTTGTGAAGCATTTTGTTATTTTTGAACAATATTTGTGAAAAAAAGTCATAAGACAATAAAAAATTAGAAGATATGAACAAATAATTTGAATATGGCACTCAATGACATTATAACATTTTCAGCCACATTATTAATCAGGAAAATAGATACAATTATTTTTTATGACTCAAAGTCTTTATTGATAGCAATGATGAGACAAGGGGTATGAGAACTCCACTTCAGAAGTGCCATTCAGAACCCTGAAATCAAAGAAGACCAAATGAGCAGTTGGGAGAGGAGACTTGTTTCGGGCCTGCTGTCCTGTGTCCTTCTCCCACATTTGAAGATAGAACCCACGGACAGGTAGGCGCCGGCACCGGAGGTATGGCGCCCAGAGGACAGGAGTATGCTCCCTCTGCCACCATAAATATAAGGGGGACCAGGACTGCACGCCAGGCTTCCGCCAAGAAAAGGAGGATAAGATAAAATTTTTCTAAAGTAGATTATACTCATCAGTTTGAAATAAATTAAGAAGTCTGGCAATAACAAGTGTTGGCAAGATATGGAGAAAATCAGATCATATTTTATTGCTCACTATTAGTGGGATAATGGAATTCAATATGTTTGAAGAAGAGTGAGTTACTATATTGTTATCTATATTGTTATAGATGATTGTATTTTATTATCTAGTGACTTCACCTTATTATCATCCTAGAGAAACTGCTGCACTTATATATCAAGATGTATGCAAAATAATAATCAAAAGACCATTGCTTATAAAGATCACAAAACTGAAAACAATATCACATTTACCCAAATGAGAACTGTGTATTCATACAATATGATATTTTCATCTATGAAAACTAAGTAGAACCCCAGGAAGCAATATGGCTGAATCTCAAAAATAAAATAGAAAAGAACAAATAAGCCACTTAAGAGTATGTAGCGTTAATATGTGTGAAATACAGAGAAATAGAAGTAATTTCAGATGATGTCAGCTCCAATGCAAAGAAAAAAAGCAAAACATTTAAAAGTAGTTTATGTATTTCTCCATGGGTTATGCAGTAATTTAAAAGTAATGTTGGCTCACAATATTTTGTGAAATTCACATTTCCTTTTTTTATGTCAAAAAGTTTGTGTCAACCTCCACTTGCCAATGCAATAGCTAAACCAAAATGAATTCATGAGGTGCATGGTAACCACCTTCTCTTTTATGGACTTTGAGTATTGCAATTCATTAAAAATGAGAAAAGGGATGGGTTCTCTAGCCCATCTTTGTGACCACACTCAGGCTATTCCTTACAACTTCACAGTGTCTTTTTTTTTTTTTTGGTAACCAGTCTCAATGACAGACACCTTACCATAGAATACCATCAGTGTGACTCATAGAGTGCAAATCTCAGGCATCTGTGAATCAGAATCCAACCAATCTCAAGTCCAGAATTTTATAATGAGTTAAAAGAAGGTGCTAGACAATTTTGAACTGAAAAATGTAATTTCCTTATTGCTACTTTTAGGATTGCTCCAGATGTGTTGAGCAGGCAAAGCAAACTATTGGAAAAGCAGAAAGAGAAAAAATATAAAGTCCAGATGAAGACTATTTTTGCAGCATATAGAAGGGATGATAGGATATTTTATTGTGATGCTAGCTTTCAAAGCGATGAAATGTGGTCCCTTTAGTAAAATATAACTGAGAAGATTTTGAAGGATTGGAAGCAGGATCACAGATGAGTTTTTTTCTGCTTGAATGACCACTCCACAAAATATTGCAATGGAGAATCCAAAAGGTACAGGAGAAACCAAGTGATAAGTAGGGCTGGATTAGAGACACCAATTATTCGTCTTAGCTGAGGTATTATTATTGTTGGTATCATTGCTGTTGTTATTTTTATGTGGTTTGGGTTTGTGTTAACTATAGTTGCTTTTACTTGTCATTTAGTGAATTCCAACTCATGGTGACTCCAAGTATGATGAGTAGAACTGTACCATACAGTTTTCAAGGCTGTGGCATTTTTGAATCACAGATCACTAGACCTCGCTTCTGAGACATTTCTTGGTGTGTTTGACCCACCAACATTTTTACTGCTGTTTGCAAGTATTTAATTAACCATTTACAAAACACAGGGATTCCTGTAGTAAACTATAGATCAGGAGGCCTCTAAAAGTGCATGGGAAAATTCTATCTTTCCATAAACATTTTCTGAAATTCCCTCTATGTATAAAAAGGCATTTTCAAATTTATTTGCATATATATCTTGCTGACAATGTGTTCATCATGTCGTGCAATTACCACTCTTATCTGTTTCATATTAGTATAGCTTTATGAAGAGAGACTCAGTGGTCCCATAGCAATGATTTCCCCTTACTCTCTCCTACTCCTGTAATCTAGTTATGTAATCTAGTGTCAATATGAGGATTAAGGGTGTAGGGGTGGAGTCTAGTCTGTCAATCTGGATATGGCCAAAAAGATCTTTGTGTGGGTATGGCCTTCCTCTAAGGATTCTGGGAAGTCCAATATTTTTCTTTTGGGCAGCAGGAGACGTCTCTCTCTCTCTCTTTCTTTCTCTTGGCTCACTCCCTGGCAGACATTGCAGCAAACAAGACACATGGACTTACTCTGATGCGACCAGCCTTCTGAAGCTAGAAAAGCCATGTAGAGACCCCTGCCAGCACTAGATGCTTACAATGCCACTGAATCCAAAGATTTTCTACCCACTGGCCTGTCATCATCCTGCATTCAGTGTCATTGCAAGTTTTTCGTGAGTCTGAAGAGGGCTTTATAGATTGGTATAGGGCATATGGAACAATATTGGATTTATGGGCTTGGACTGCACTGGTCTGGGATATTTTTTAAACATTTAACTATTTTTGTATATAAATCATATATATATATATATATATATATATATATATATATATATGAATGTCCCCATGAATTTGTTTCTGTAGTCTACCCAAACTAATACATTATGGTACATTGGAAGTGGAGTATTAGAGAAAAATGATCATAAAGATGGAGAGTAGATGTTTGTTTAACCTCTCTCTCATGGCTCATTCTTTGGCTAGCCAGAAGTCAGATATAACCTTGCAGCTTACTGAGTTGTTTTCTGGAAAGTATATGGCAAGTTAGCATACTGGCTACTTTGTTTGGTTATAGTCTTTGGTTATTCTTATGAAAATGAAGGTTGTTGAGGTATATTTTGAGCTTCGGGGTAGAAATTGCCATTTGAATTTCTTAAAAACTATATGCTGCTTAAGGAAATGGCTGGCAAAAACTCAAAATGGCTGACAGAAAGCATAGATTTGTGTTGATGCTCTCAGAGGCCTAGTTCCATGTTTTTTACTAATAGAATAGTCTAGAGAAGGATTTCGATAAGCTAAATAAGAGTTTTATTTGACTGTTTTAAGAACTGAGTTTTGTATCTGATTGTACTATGTTTTTACTTATTTCTTCTGCTTATTGTTATTGATATGAGGTTGAAAGAAATTATTTGGGGAAGTATGAAAATAGAGTTTGCAAGCCCACTTGCCTTGAGTCATTAGTTTCATCCTTAAATGCATTTAGGACACAAAGAACTCTAAGTGAACTATAAGTCCCACCCAGTGCTTTGGAGTACTCAGAACACTTATATATAGTCCAAGAGACTTGCCTAGGGAAAAGATTGACAGAGGATAAAACACAAAAAATAGTTCTTTGGTTTTGAAGTTTGACCTCTAGTGGTTTTTTCTTAGAAGTTGGAAAAAATTCTGGAACCATGAAGAAAACTCCTCTCTCGGATTGAATGTTAAAGGAAGCCTGCGGGCAGATTGAAATGCTTGGTAGGTGACCACCTAGATCCATTTTTTAAGTTGAAGTGGGAGAAAAGAAGAAATAAAGAGCTGGGTTGTGACTGGCCAAGAACACTAATGAACCTGGTTTATATTAACTAGAGGAGAAGATGAGAGTGAATTGATTAGTCTGAAGTTCATGACCTAGCACAAGGGGTTAGGTTTGTTGAGAATTTGTGATGGGAACATGCTCTAAAGCAGTGATTCCCAAAGTGGGCGCCACCGCCCCCTGGTGGGCGCTGCAGTGATCGACGGGGTTGGTGATGGCCACAGGGGTACTTGGGGGCGATGAATAACTGTAAGGGGGCAGTGAAAGGATAAAAGAAAGAAGAGAAGATTTAGAAAAATTGATTGATTTATGTATTCTGCTCATAATGCTTAATTTTTCTTTGAACAACGTACTGGACGTTGGCTCAGTTCCCGCATACTCCCTCACTTGCAATGAGGTCTGTGCAATCGTGCGCTGCTTCTGTTCATGTGGTGCCACTGAATTGCTGTTCCAATTGCTGGTGCCACTACGAGCATTACTGTGGGCAACTGCCCCTCGTGTGAATGGTCCATCACAAAGCCAAATCCTGGAACAGCAGCAGTAGTACTGGCTTCTGGCAGTAATACCAGCAGATTTTGGAGCTCGCTATGAATCAGGAGATTTCCCTTAATTACTACACGTAATGTAACTCTGTTAGATTGTTGTGATATTGTGACAAGTTAAAGTTAACTAACAAATAGTGCGACTATAATTGGTATTACTTATTTATTTTGTAATAATTATATGCACTTTCAATTAATAATATCATGTTTATATATGTCATTAGTATTTATTTTAGTTTGTTTTTTACAAAAATATTTCAAAAATTATTAAAAATATTAATTAACAGTTAAAATTGTTAGTAACTCTTACTATATTTAATTATAAAATATATCTATAGAGTTTTTATTTTTAAACAATGAGAATGAAAATATCTTTATAGTTTGACTTGCCCCAAATTTATTTTGACATACTGTATATCTTTCTGTTTAATTGCTACTAAAATTAAAATAAATCAATTTCTAGGGGGCGCTAAGTAATATTTTTTCTGGAAAGAGGGTGTAGGCCAAATAAGCTTGGGAACCACTGCTCTAAAGTAAGGCGACCAATGTACAACCTTGTGGGGCTAAGAAAGACATCCCACATTGATTTGACCAAAACCCGACCAGATGAAGTAATTCTTGAGTCTCTGATCTGGTGCATATTGCTGTGGACTTTATGGATGGCCTACCCTGATTTGACTTTGCTTATGGGTGCGAAGTTCACAAGGTTCCAATTGGAAGAAGATTCTTCTTCACATCAAAAAAATATGATTGTCTCCTCAGAGCACTAGGTTGATACAAGTGGGCAATATAGAAATTAGTTACCCAAAATTGGGGGAATAAAGGCATGAAGTGGTTGGCTTTCATAGATGGGGGAATATATTCATAGGATTATAGGATCAAGGTGTGGATGTTCCTTAACAGCAATTTTTAGGTAGGATATTTTTTTGTTTTGTTCACTTATGGAATATTATTTTTAAATGAAGGTGGCACATGTTGAATGGTATACATTTTAGTTTTATCCTGTTGGGTACAGATATGATCTTATTATTGTTCATTTGAAAATTATATATGGTTATAGAGTTATGTGAAAGTGTCACATTAGCAAGGGGTGGTTTGTGGCAGTTGCCTAAACTGGTGTAAATTTGAGGATTAAGAATATAGGGGTGGAGTCCAGGCTGTCAATCAGGATATGACCAATAAGATCTCTCTGTGGGTATGGCCTTCCTCTAGGGATTCTCAGAATTCCAGAATTTTTCCTTTTGCAAGGCAGTACATACCTTTCTCTCTCTCTCTCTCTCTCTCTCTCTCTCTCTCTCTCTCTCTCTCTGCTCCCTCCCTGGCAGACATTGCAGCAGACAAGACACATGGACCTACGCTAAAGTCAGAGAAGCCATGGAGAAGCCATGGAGAAGCCCCAGCCAGCACTGTGATATTTACAATGCCTCTGCATCAAAAGACTTTTTACCCACTGGCCTGTGACTTTTCTGAATTCGGCAGTGTTTCATGAGTCTGAAGAGGACTTTACAGATTGGTATTGGACACATGGACTAGCATCGGACTTATAGGCTTGAACTGGACCAGAGTGGGCTATTTCCTCAATATTTAACTGTTTTTATATAAAAACCTCATACATATATACACATATGCATATATGCACATATGTATATATGTGTGTGACCCCTTTAATTTGTTTTTTCTAGTCCACCTGAATTAATATACCTGGTAGATCAAAAATAAATTTTGATCTCTAGTTATTAGCCATCTCATATAATTGCCATCATACAATATTTTATCCTGTGATTAACTTGTTTCTCTCAGCATGATATTTTCAAGATCCCTTTATGCTGTAAGATGTTTCAAGATATGATGTCTCTTTATGACTAAGCAATACTCCATTGTATATTTACACTGAAGTTTGCTTAACTTAGTCACAAGTTCATGAAGAACTTTAAATTAAATTTTAAATTTTAATTTTAAATTTTAAATTAAATAATGACTAGTGTGGACCTATAATTTCAAAAATGGGGACAATCAAATGATCCATTAGAAGGGTAAAAGAGTAAATGAGGATCACATCATTAGCTCTATGGAAAATTTGGGGGAGGCATGAGTGGGCAGGCACAGGGATTCAAACAGAGCTCTGTCTGATGATGAAGCTGACACATGTCCACATTCATTCTTCTTAAACCTAATGGTTTCTTCTGTGGCCTCTGAATTGGCATGGGAAAGAACGTGTTGATTGTTTTGAGGTCCACTTTCCATTGTCATCCACTGACTTTAATTTACCATTCTTTGCCCTGCTCAAATCGCTCGTCACTGGCCATCTTGGATAAATGATTCAAACATTTCTCAGACCAGTAAAAAATGTGCAAAGTGTCACAGTTGAAAGCTACATCTAACCTTTTGAAGAGTTCAGGTTATTGAATGTTTATTTTTAATATTGGTGCACGTTTGTAATAACAATTTTGGATTCGTTGCTTTACAAAGCTTTTTTTTTTTTTTTTCTAGAGGGAAGGGAATAGTCACAGAATGTGGTAAAGTGACCAGATTTTAAGTGGGGCACCATTGATGGGTGTGGGCTTGGTCTATATGGAGCAACAAAAATGTTCATAGAACACAAAAATAGTATTGTAATATATTTATTTTAATTTTAAAACTCTGCAGGATGTTGTTAAATTGTTAAAAAGCAGGATGTCTGGTCACTTTATGATAAGGCCATCTATCTAAGCATAATGACTTGATATATTCTTCCCATATTTTATATAAAAAGGCAATGTGAAATACATGTTACACTGATAGTATAATTTCAACACACCCTTGTATTTAAAGCATTAGCAACTTGTTTGGTATTGTGCATTGACAATAAGACAATAATACCAAATAATATTTATTTGGTATGGGCACTGATGAGAAAATGTAGCTGTGTTTCTTTGTCTCTATACTGGAGCACACTTTTGAATGCCAGTCCTGCTTATGGACTCTCAGAACTGCATCATGTCAAATGAGAAGCCAGGCAAGAAACTCACAAACTTGACAATACATTTGAGAATGTTCACAATTTCTGCATTGAAATAAATTTTACTTGTGAATATCACATGGTTTGGATATTTCAGAGTAGTTCTGATTCCAGGGTTTTCTCAACTCCATTAGTCCCACATTATTTTGAAATTCTGACATTTTCTTATATAATCACTACTTGACATATATCCATTTACACTCAGTAATGTCACAGAAAACCGTATCTGTCTTCAGTTTTGTGGTTTAGTAAATGGCTCCCAAAACACAAATGGCAGTTACTTGAACATACACATGCCATTCTTTTGCTTTTTTAAAAATATATAATAATGCATAAGCAAGAAATTCTGAGTAGATTTATGGTTTTAAGTCTTTATATAAAACTATTTTTTGGACCTCTCTTTGATTTCAACCAATCTATTTTATGTGTTGTTTTACAAAGCTCTTTTTTGTTCTCGAGGGAATAGTCCACAGAATGTGATAAGGTCATGTATCTTAGCGTAATGACTTGATATATTCCTCCCATATTGTCTTTCCAAAAACAATCAGCACATTCTTCCATTTGCCCACCACTATTGTCATGCGTGGCTGAAAGAAAGGAGGAGGCATGAATTGATGGATGCAAATAGGCAAATAGATAAAGCATGTGTCCAGGGTCTTTGGAATCTTTATTTACCCAGGAATTGAAGGGCACAAAAGCTATTGCAATGTCATTTCCACTGTCACCCTAATATAAGAAGTCCAACTGAGCCCGGGTGTCGTAGTGGTTGTGTGCGGGACTGTGGCCCACTGGAATGGAGGTTCAATTCCAGCTCCATGGAGCAAAGGCTGGGGTTCCTATTCCCACCACCAGAGGGCAGTGATGCCAAAAAACCTCAAAAACTAATATAGGAAGTCCAGCACAGTGATTAACAATGAAACAATACAGAATATGATTTTATATACTTGTGATCCAGATTACTAATACAGGTAAGTTATTTTGAATTCAAAAAAAAAAAGAAAAAAAACCTTGAAAGTTGCTAAAAAGTGGTTGCTTTTGTAGTTGGAAATTTGATGACCTTAATGTGATTACTTAGTGCATCAGCAAGTAAACTACAAATTCACTAAAGATTTTGATGAGTTAGAATAGAATAATGGAGTAATCAATAGCAGTAATTCATTAACTAATAATTAGGCTAATAATTTAGGCTACATATAGGCTAAATAATTTAGGCTAATAATTTACTAATAATTTAGGCTACATATAGTGTACTGAAATATGAGATACAAAGACAGTTTATGGAATTCTTGGCCTTCTTACATCAGTTTCCTATATTAGAGGAAAATATGTGATAAGCATATTTGATAAAGAGAAATTAGAAAATATATTTAAGGATGAGTAGTTATTAATAGTTAGAAATGTAGAAAATAATACTTAAGGAAATAAAATATGAGAAGAGGAAACCCAGCAAGTGTTCAGAGGCAGTGGTCATGAGGCATATTTGTAAAATGTCTATTTTCGTCTTGTGGCTCCAAAGTAGTTCTTGGATATTACTCCAACTAATACAGATTTTGTTCATAGCTTTGGAAACATAGGATGTGCTCAAAAACCTCTTGCTGAGGAATAAATTAAATTAGACACTCTATAATGATTAAGATATATAATCATCCAGTATAAATGTAAGGTTAGGTCCAGAATAGACAGGGTCTTGAATGCCAGGTTTAGATGTAAGTAATTGGAGAGAATATATGTTGGTGGATGCAATTTGCTTTCAATAATGGAAAACCATTTCTATTTTGCCAAACTGTACAGTAAGCTACTGCAAATTGGATAAAATTTAAAGAGAGAGAGAGAGGGAGAGAACAAATGTTGACACGTGAAAGAAGAGGATAGTCTGGAGATCTATCTAATTTTCATAACATATTTTCTTTAGATTAGGTCCCACTCTTCATGTCATATCAAAGAGGGAAGACTCTGGAAGGAAGCCTAAAGATTAGCCTGAAAAGCCACAGAACTGAGTTCAGGGCAACCAGCCACAGGAGAAAGTGGAGAAGAACTGAAAAGGAGAGATGCTCAAAACTCTGGAGAACTCCCTAACCAGGAAGTGCAAATCAATGTCAAGCAGTGCAGATATAGTTTTTTTTGGGGGGGGGAGGGGGACATCACTGTTCTCCGGCGGTGGGAGTAGGAGGCCCAGCCCCACTGCTGGAATTGAACCTCCGTCCCAGTGGGCCGCAGTCCCGCGCACAACCACTACGCCACTAACCACTATGCCCGCAGATATAGTTATACACAGAAACAAAAGCAAAATAAAAACAAGAATTGAGCTGCTTTCATCCACAGAGGATACAATTTACGGCTTAATTTCAGAGAGATTACCTGCCAACTTTAAAGAAAGCAAAAACCAAAATATATTTCAAAGGAATATGAAATAATCTAGAATTTCTGAAACATGGCATTTAAAATGTCCTGGGTAAGAATAAAGATCCCTGCATATACCATGGACATTAGGTTTTTAAAAGCACTGATACATGCAATTCTAAACTAGTTATATTAAATGTCTAGTTAAAGAAAGTCAGTAACTTGAAGAAAGGCCAATAGAAATTACTTAATGTAAACAATAGGGAGAAAAGAATATGAGAAACAAAAATAGCAAAGCCTTGAAGACTTGTTGTACAATACAGAAAGTTGGTGCTTACTATTGAAATAATAAAAAAATAAAGTTAAAAACTAAAAGCAAAAACTAAGGAAAATTTAACAGGGAAAAATTGAATAAAATAACTAAAATTTTCTAAAATCATACAGTTACAAGTTTGACAAATTAGTGACTTCCAAATATAACAAATGCAAGCAATATCATTTTTATATAGTATCAAATTGATGAAAAAAGAAAAGGGGAGTGAATAAACCAGGAAAGGAACAATATAAGAATGCCGCCTCATTTAATAAAAAGACATTCACTAGATTTTCTTTAGAAAGAACAGAGGTCAGAAAATAATAGACTGAGAATATTTTCTAAAGGAAAGAATGATAGGGGATATATACAGATCAAAAAGCAGAGCAAACACTTGGCCACTGATTTAATTCCATCTTATAATGATCCTACAGGACAGAGTTGAACAGCCTCTATGGCAGTTTTCTGAGATTGTAAATCTTTATGGGAGTAAAAAAAAAAAAACCTCATTTTTCTCTCATTGACTTTATGGTTAGCAACCCCAAATGTAACCCACTATGCTATTAGTGCTCCTTCAGTAATCTATGTGCAATAACAATATCCTTTATGATTTGGATACAAATGGAAGATGTTTTCAGACAAAAGAAATAAGAAAATTATCTACAATGACACAGATATATGCATTGCGAAATTCTAAGTTCAGAAAAATGGAACTGATACAAAATAGAAAATTTGAATAAGTGGAATTGAAAGATAAGAAAAAAGGCATGTGATAGGTAGATTTGTTGTGACAACATGGCCAATGAACCCATTTGAGAGTAATTGAAGGGCAGGGATAAAAATGCCTCGATAAGCCTCTCCTTTCTCTCTCTTGCTTCGGATCTTCGGACCAATATGCAGCCAGCTATCTTGAATGTCCTGTACCCCAATTTGCAAGCTACACTACCCGTGGGACACTTAATTCATGGACTCTGTCACTGTAAGTTGAGGTTCTTTCAAGTCCTGCTTCTCCATGCTACTGCAATATACATCTCTTGAGCTGGGGACTATAGTATCCTATCATTTGGCTGACTGTTGGTGACTTGCCTTGCTGTTTGGTTCCTTTGGCCAGATAACCTGAATTGATCTACAGAGGACTATGACTATATGGCGGCCCTCATGACTCCAAGCACGGCCAGGCTACTAGCTGTCTCACGCAAGTGAGTTGCACTGAGTCATTTATACTGCTTATAGACTACTTGTTTATTTCTTATGTTAGATATATTTCTATCAATATATGTATATAATTATTAATGTCTTTGTTTTGTTTCTCTAGAGAACCCTAACCCAAGACATAAGAACTAGTAAATGTGTATCCAAAATAAATACATATATATATATATATATAATTTATTGGCAATTAGAGTTAGAGAAAATAAGAAAGAAAAAGTATAGAATAATTGTAGAAGATAAATTATATTGGCTGGAAACTTCCCTAATATCATGAGAGACAAAATGTATTCCATCCACATTAATTGATCTGCAATAAATCCCAAAGAGGATTGAGTTGAGCAAAAGCTACCAAGACATAAATAAGTAAACTTTGATAGACCAAAGACAAGGAAAAAATTCTGACATTAGCTTACAAAATTGCACACAACCTATAAGGTGGTACCATAAGATCATTTCATACTTTGTGGGAGAACCAGACAGACAAAAGGCAAATGGGATACTATTCAACAAAAGTTTTAAAATATATAAATATCAATACGAAACAATATGTCCACTCAAGCTGTATTTCAAATGATGGCAGTCACCAACTAAGACATTTGCTAACACCAATATCACCATCTACTTCCATTGAACTGATTCCAAGGGTTGCTAAGGAAGATAAAGTAAAATATTGTAATGTACAAAGACGTGGAGCTGGAAAATCAAAAAGTAAGAACATTCTCAGCATATCTCAAAGCAAAACAAACAAACAAAAAACAAAAGAAAAACATTACAGGAGGAGATATAGGGAAATAGAGAAAAGAACTGGGGAGCAAGGGGCATTTAAACAGGTTAAATGCAGGTATATACATAGGTACATATATTCATGTGATGAAAGGGAAATAGATCAATATGCATATACTTATAGGCTTAGAATTAGGACAGCAGATGGGCATTGGACCTCTATCAGGTACTTCCTCAGTGCAAGAACATTTTGTTCTATTAAATTGGCATTCCATGATGTGCAGTTCCCTGACACAATCACAGAAAACAAATGTGAAGAAAACTGATGATGCCCAACTATCAAAATATGTAGTGTCTGGGGTTTTAAAGGCTTGAAAGTAAACAAGTGGCCATTCAGCTTAGAAGCAACAAAGCCCACATGGAAGAAGCACACCAGCTTATGGGACCAAGAGATACCAAAGGGATCAATTATCAGGTTTCAAGAACTAATAATCATAACATTATATGCTCACTTTCCTGATATGATCGCTGACCACAAATATGTGCATAAGCAAATGTGGTGAAGAAAGTCGATAATGCCTGGCTATCAAAATACATGTGTCTCTGGTTTTAAAGACTTGAAGTGAATAAATGGCCATCTAGCTAAGAAGCAAGTCCACATAGAAGAAGCACAACAGCCTGTATGACCAGGAGGTGTCAAAGGGATCTGGTATCAAGCATCAAAGACCTAAAATATATATCATTATCAATGAGGGGAAGTTCAGATTGGGGACTCAAAGCCCATCAGTAAGTGAAGAGACATCCTCTTACAGAGGGGTTGTAGTGAGGAGATAAGCCAGTCTAGGTGCAGTGTAGTAGCAATGAAATGTTCTCAAATGCTTATTCCCACTGACTATCATTATCCCAATTCTGCCAGACAGATTTGGCTAGACCAGAGGATGCACATTGGAGTCGAAAATGTGGAATTTTAGGATAGATAATCCCATGAGACTAGTGGGGAGTGGTGACACTGGAAGGGTGGAGAGATGGTGGAGTAGAAAGGGGGAACAAAATTTTTGGATCTAGATGTGACCTCCTGTCTGGGATGCAGAAAATCGGGGGGAGGTGAGTGAAGTGACACATTAGACAGTGTAAGATATAAAGAGGTAATAACAGTTTGCAAATTATTGGAAGTTCATGGGGAAGGAAAAGAGGGTAGGGGAAATATGGGGGAGTTGGAATTAAAAAAAATAAAGAATTAGAGGAAAGAGAGGAAGAAGAACTTATGCTGGAGGGGTTCAAGTAGATAATGTAGATGAATGTGGCAACATGTGTACAAATATGCTTAATATGAATGATGTATTAAATGTTTTAAGAGCCCCCAATAAAATCTATATTTAAAAAAAGAAAAACATTGAAGACCCAAGTTGCAATATTAAAAGATTGATGGACAAAACAATGAATGATGTATAAACATAAAAATAAGATGGAATGATTATTATAGTTACCATACCATAAAATAACAAATTGAACCATTTCAAAAGGTAGTAAATTAGCAAAAACCAATCATACTGGAGGAAGAAATTTATGATGCACTGAAGGCACCCATCTCTATTGTCTCCACAGATATAATCTGTGTTTGTCCCTGTCTGTTTCAACTGTTCATTGTTGTTAGGTTCTGTTCAGGGGCTCCAACTCATTAGACCTTGTTTGGATTAGAACAAAACACTGCCCAGTCCTGTGTCATCTCACAATTGCTATCTTTGAGCTATTGCTGCAGTTGAATTCTCACTTTCACACTTTTCCTCTTTTTCACTAACTTTCCTAACTTGTATAGTCATCAGTTAGGTTTATGGGAGAAAACACTGCAATAGAAAAATCATTTGCCTTACAAAATTCCATTATTAGATATCTGTTGTTTCTGCCACCAAAGGCATATATTTCCAACTGCTGAGATTTTTATTTCCAACTATATATTCCAATCACTAGTGATTAATGATTATCAGTGTATTTTTGATTGTTATAAGGCCCTTTTTCTGACTATAATCCACATACCATACTCCCTGCATCTGGTCAATTCCATCTTACCAAACATGACAGGGCAGAGATATTCCTGTGGGTTTCAGAGACTAACTCTTTACACAGGTAAAAAGCCTCTTTCCTCCTGTGGGGCAGCTGGTAGTTTCAAACTGCTGAACTTGTGATTGGCATCCCAATGAGCATCCACTATGACACCAGGGCTTCCCTTGAGTTTCTTAATATTCTGCTCTTAGGGCTGGGTTTTCTTGTCAGTGTATTGATATAATCCTATTGCGGACAGGGTTGTACTGCAACTTCAGAATCTTGACATTTTCTTCTTAATGATTACATAGTGTCATTCCCCTTCAATTTGCCATTTCCAATATATGAAGGCCTGATTCAAAATGGGCAATACCAATCTATTTTATCTCACTAATGCCTAAGAAATATCTTTATATATTCTAATTCATTATTGAGAATTTCCAGTTTTTTCTGGTTTCAGCTCCATATATTATGCTCAGATTATTAATTATTGTGTATAACTGTTGTGGCAGTCATGTGCCTATGCTAATTTTATGATTGAAATGTAGGGGTGGAGTCTAGCCTGTTAATCTGGAGATTGCCTTTGAGTAGCCAATGAGGCCTCTATGTGGGCATGGCTTTCTTCTGAGACTTCTGGGAAATCTCGCGATATTTCCCTCATGAAGATGAGAAGCTATCTTCCCCAGTTGTTGGGCGTTAGTCTCAGAGATGATGAGTCATGGCCAAAACAAGACGGCAGCCTCTGAGAAGCTGGAGGAGCCGGCGGAGAGACCACACAGCTTGGCCCTGATGGAGCCAGACCTCTGAAGGTGGGGTGGCCACATGGAGACCTCTGCCAGTGCTGAGTTGCTTCTGTTGTTGATGAACCCTGAGCCCTGGAAGTGAGGAGCCATGGGAGACCCCTGCCAGCACTGGGAATCTGGACCCACTGACCTGTGTCTTCCTGAGTTGGAAGGAGACTTTATAGACTGATATTGGGTGTAAGGGTTAATATCAGACTTATGACTTTGTACTGGACTGGATTGGGATGCTTTCTTAATGTCCTATTTCTCTCATATATAAACCTTTTCCTTATATTGATATGCGTGTCTATGAAATTTGTTCCTCTAGCCTACCCGGACTGACACAGCTCTTTTTCCTAATCTTGAGTCATGTCACATTAAAAAAGAGAAAATTCTGAGGACTTGACTCCATACATATCTCAATTGTTGACTATTCTTTGAGGCAGAAACTCTTCCCCAGTGGCAATTTGGTGCCTTTCATTATAAGGTGTTCATGTCTCGCATTATACTCATTGCACTTCATAAGATTGACAAAAGCTAATGTTTCAGAAAACAAGTCGGTCTTAGAAGCTGCCGGTGGTGGTGTCATCGCTCTAATAGCACAGCAGCATGCCAGACACCATAGTATGATGAATGGATACACAAAGGTTGGTGTCTGTAGGCATGTCTATTATCACATTTATTGGGGTTCCATATTTTCCACTTATATAATAAACCACAAGGGAACACAGTTGTGGATATTTTCGAGACATGCCAACTAACTCAAAGTATTGATTTATAAAGTAAAAAACAAAGGAATTGGTAGACTATTTAGTGAATTGCCATTATATTGTTCTCAAAGAATGTTCTACATCCTGGTTTGATCAGTAGTGCCTGTGTCCCTAAAATATCATGAATGGGCTCCTTAAAATAGAACTAATCCTTTCTCTTCATATAAATTAAAAGACAATGAAAGACATCAAAGATTCCTAGAAATAATTCATGCATACCATGTATAGTCCACACAAACCACAGGCTTTTCATACTTGAGGGCAGAAGAACTAGATGGTACCGATACTCTAGCTACCATTCTGACCAGCAGAAAAAATAAGAGATTACCAGTAGAATGATGGGAAATATAGAAGAAAAAAATTAAAATTCTGAAAGCAATCAGATTCATTGGACTGGTCAAATCTAGAACAATTTAGTGAACATTTTAACATGGAATTGAAATGCATGTAGTCACCTTTCATACAAATAATAGATTTGTTTATAAAATAGATATTGTGTTACTCTGGGTATACTAGAGAAGCAAATATATAAAGGGTAATTGTACATTAAGAGAACATCCCAACCCAGTCCAGTCCAGGCCATATTAGCGCGTATGTCCAATACCAATCTATAAAGTCCTCTTCAGACTCACAAAACACATGCCATGAAGCCAAATGCAGGACAATCAGCTAGTGGGTATAAAGTCTTTGGATGCAGTGGCATTGTAAGCATCTCAGCGCTGGCACGGGTCTCTTGTGGGTTCTCCAGCTTCAGAGGTCTGGTCGTATCCAGTTCCAGGCACTAGTGTCTTATCAGCTGCAATGTCTCACAGGGAGTCAGCCTTGTCAATTGAGTGTCTCCAAGAGAGTAAGAGTCCGTCTTCTGCTTTCAAGAAGGAAGTACCAGATTACCCAGAATTCTATGAGGAGAAGGCCATAACACACAGAGGTCTCATTGTTTATTTCCAGATTGACAGGCTAGACTCCACCCCCACACTCTTAATCCTCAAATTGACAACAGATTAGGTGACTGCCACAGATATTATTGTATGATCTGTGAGTAATGTGACTTTTTAAACAAGAAACCAAACAGAAAGAATTTTCCCCAAAGTAAGAATGGGAAGGGAAGCTAGACCAATGAAAACAACAAAACCGATGGAAATAATAGAAATGACACAATGTAAAAATTGTAATCAATGTATGAAATAATTATATAAAATTGCTAAATGAGAAGTTAATTTACTGTGTAAACTTTCACTTAAACAATTTAAGAAGTAAAAAGAAGTTCTATCTTACCTTAGTGATTCTTTGTCAAATGCATCTGTGGAAAAGAATGGTTGACCAAAATCAGTATTTAAGAACACCAATCCCACCATAAAGTCAAGTATTCTACCACTGAATTTACATTTCCCATCAAGTACAATAAACACAGGATATTAACTTTTATATTTCTCTTCATTACAAGAACTGTCTAACCATTTTTCTCATCTCAGTGTGGTGGGTATGTAGAGCATTCTCAATGCATACTTATTCACACAAATGAGAGTAAGAATGAATAAGCTTATTAAACTTAACACTCAAAATTGGCAGAATATTTTAATCATCAAAAAGTGCAATACTTGAATTAAAATATGATACCTTTTAAATTCCTTTCCCTTTGCTCTCTCTGCTATAGCTGTTCTAATAGAAACTATTAAGATTGTGTGTATAATGTTTTGACAATTGTTTCTATTATTAGAATATAAGAATAAAATGAAAAGAAAATTAAAATTTCATAAATGATTTTTGTGGAATGTTGAGAGGCGACTATAAAACTAATAACAATCTTGCAAATTAATTCTTAGGTGATGGCAAAATGTAAGACATTCTTACAAAGCTCAAAATTAGCCCAGAAGCCTGAGGGAGGCAGTGGCAGAGGCCATATTTTAAGAATACTAGAAAAGATTTTTATAACAAATTAGCAGATGAAGGTGCTCCTGATGTTACAGGCCATCATTATGCAGAGCTATGGAATGCTGACATGCATTAATAATAAAGATCAGTGTCGCCTTCTAGGAAAACGTAGAACATTCTTTCAATTAATTTGATTTTTCATCAAATTGATTGAAAAACTCTTCTCCTTGCTTTTAATTTCAAGTATTTTCTGCAACTCAGAGTAAATTTCTCATTTTCCAGTAGTGTTCTTTAAAACAACAACAACAACAAACCACCACTGTCCATCTGCTTTGGTTTTAGAAATATCAGAGCAATGAATAGAAAATAATTCAGAGAATGGAACAACAGAAACCAAAAGAAGTCAGACATATTAGCTCATTGCAAGGGAAAAACACACATTTATATCTTCATAAGTATGTCCCAATCATTGCATTTCCTTCAGTGGATAGGTACCGAAAGTGGCATTTCAATAGGATTTAACTATGATAAACTATGTAACTTATCAATGCATTTTAGTATACACTGTAAATCAAAAGGCATTACTGAATATCTGAGGGTAACAGAGAGCAGCATATGTGCCAACTACTTGTTTTTGTATTACTGTTGAGTCCAGTTTGACTCATGGTCTCTCCATGTGTTGCAGAGTAAGACTATTCCATAGTCTTTTCTGGAAAGGCCAAAGCAGATCATCAGATTACTTCTCCAAGGTGTTCAACTCCACACATTGCCAACTCAATGGTGACTCATAGTGACCTTAGGTAAAGGTAGAACTTCCCCTTTAACCTTCCTAGATTGTGCCTCTTTAAGGAAGTAGAAAGCCCTGTTGCTCTTCAGGAGAAGAACTGGTGATTTCAAATTTCTGACCTTACCATTATGCTGACCATAGTCATTATATAGATTTAAACTTTCAACCTTTTAGTTACTATCAAACTGTTTGTTCCACTGAAACAGTGGAACACTGAAAAAGTCTGTATGCTTATGTTATTTGCATAATATTTTAAAATATGTCATATAATGTATATTCCTAACTATAGTTGTCTATGTTGTGCCTCTTTCAGAATGTACTTTAAATCTCTGAGAGCTCATCTGTCAGGGCACATCATTGAGAATTCTCAGAGGACAAGAGCTGAATGTCAGGATTACTTGTTTTGCACCAGAACTGAGGCCACGAAAGTGAGTTAAATTGTCTAAGGTGAGCAGCAATATAAAAAGTTTTATGAATATGAATTTAATTTGTTTTAGTCTACATATCTAGGGTGTGCTTATAGTGCTGTAGTACATTTAAATTGTGTACATAATCTTTTGATTGTAAATAAGAATTGCTATAGTGACAGTAGACATGTTTAAAAACTATTTATAATTTAAATAACTGGTATTAATAATTTTAATGGGCCTTAAGTTAAGGATAAAATAACTACCTGCTGTTGAGTTGATTCTGACTTGTAGTCCCATGTATATTATAACAGACATGGCTTTCATGAGATTTTTGAAATACTTTTATTGGGGGCTCTTACATCTCTTATCACAATCCATGCTTTCCTCCAGCATGTCAAGCACATTTGTAACTCTGAGACAGGGTTATCTTGGGGCTGCTACCCCTTTGATGGTAGAGTTGTTCTGTGTGGTGGTCTCTTGTATGTGCTTAATGATTGTTGTTCTTCTGTCCCAAATGAGTTGGTGAGGATCTTTTGTAGGACTGGGTTCCTTTTAGCATATTCTTTGAGATTTTCCTTGTCTGGAGAGTCTCTCACTTGCCCATCAATT
Source organism: Nesogale talazaci (assembly GCA_004026705.1). Taxonomy (NCBI): domain Eukaryota; kingdom Metazoa; phylum Chordata; class Mammalia; order Afrosoricida; family Tenrecidae; genus Nesogale; species Nesogale talazaci. The sequence goes on along the minus strand of PVJH01001343.1, from coordinate 6,911 downwards.
TTGATAGAGAATTTGGCTGGAGAAAGTATTCTTCAGTTTGCATGGTTTTCCAGCAATTTTCAAAATATGCTGCTCCACACTTTCCTCTTCATAGCTTCCATTGATAGGTCTGAGCATATTCTTATCTGCTTGCCTTTATATATGATTGCCAGTTTTTCCCCTAGTTGCTTTCATAATTTTCTCCTTTTCCTCATAATTGAATAGCTTAACAATTATATGTCTTGGTGTTTTCTTTTTGGGGTTCAGTCTAGCTGGTATTCTTTCGGCCTCCTGGATGGTTGTCTGGTCTTTATTCATTAAGCTAGGGAAGTTTTTGTCCAAGCATTCCATCACTTTTTTGGATGTTGATTTTCTTGATACATCTTCCTCCAGTAGACCGATAATTTTAATGCTGTTGCTTTTCATAGCATCAGACAAATTTCTGAGGTTTACTTCTGCTTCTCTGATAGACTTGTTAGACTTTTATTCATGCTTATTAATTTCCACTTGTGAGTCCTCTAGGACACTGGTCCTGTTCCCTGCCTTCTCCATTCTCTGGGTGAAATCTGAAAGTTTACTCTTAGTTTTTGTTAGCTCACACCATAGTTCTTGTATTTCCCTTTAGTGCATGGCCTTTATTGTCTTTATTGTTTCTTCCTTTTTCTGCAATGCATCATTCATGTCTTGTATATGCCTTAGCAATAGTCTGAAAATTTCTTTCTGTGGTTGATCAACATCTGCATTTTCTATTACTGCCATTAGGTCCAGTTGGTCATCTTGGATTGGATTTGGTTTCTCTTTTCTTGTTGACACTACGGAAGCAGCTTGCTGTTTTTTGTTTGTTTTATGAGAGTCCTGGGCTCTCTTTGGAAGGATGGTATTGGATTTTCTGTAAGCTGCCTTTAGCCCACTGCCTTGAGAGGTTGTGTTTCCCCTTTGTCCTGCTGCATTTCCTTTCTTACCTTCTCTTATGCTTTTGCTAGTTTCCCTCAGATCTCCTCAGGAACTGTTTGCAGCTGAGCATTTGCAGGTCTGATGGAAAGTATTGACCGAGTGCAGGGGAGTGTGTTTAGGGGATGGGTTGGGGATTGGGTGATCTGATCCTGGATAGGGGCCCTTCCCACAGGTAGGTGGTTGGGAGGGGAGGCCTGCCACCATTGTGCAGATTCACAGAGCACAAAGAGTAAGGCAGGATTGAGCTGGGAGATGGGACTGTGCCTTAGGCTACCTCTGAATACTGAACCCTTACTCCATTCCACGGGTGAAACAGGATCTGCCACCCTTGTATCCACTGCCTGGCAGGTCCTAAGCTTAGTGGCTATAGTGGCTATTATAACCTAGATATTGATCGTGGACATGTAATAAAGAACACATCATAGTGCATAGTCTCCTACGCCCACAATGTCAACTCTGGAGATAAAGGCCATTTTACCATCCTCCCTAGTGACTTCAGACTGATGATAGGCATTTTTAGATAAGTCAGTTACAATAAATTCATTTCTAACTTAATTTTTTTAAATGAGTCCCTTTGTTAGAAACAATGTTTCATGTTATTTATACTATGAAGCCATATATTTCATTCTTTAAATCAACAGATGCTATTTTGCCTGATGTTTGTCAACAAGTGAATACATATGTACAGTGAAATATATGTGTTTTCTTCAAAGAGAAAATCATGAAAGAAATCTAGTAAAATATAGCACCAATATAAATTGCTACTTATGTTAGGGTTCTCTATAGAAAAAACAACAGGACACTAATAATTCACTCTATATATTTATATAGATAAAAGGAGATCTAACATAAGAAATAAACAATTAGCTAACCTATAAAGCAGTATAAATAGCTGTGTGAGACAGCTAGTACACTGGCATCCATTGAGTCTCGAAGGCCGCCAAGTTGTCCTAAGTAGAGCAATTCAGGCTTTCCGGCCACAAGGAGCAAACAGCAAATCAGGTCACCAATAGTCAGCCAGATGACAGAGTCCAACAATCCCCAGCTCAAGAGATGTATATTCCAGGAACATGGATAAGCAGGGCTTGAAGGAACCTCCACTCAGAGCAACACAGTCCATGGATTAGGTGTCCCATGGTTCGTATAGCATGGAGATCTAGACACACGACAAACAAGACAGCCAGGTGGTCTGAAGATCCAAGAAAAAGAGAGCAAGGGCGGAAGTCACTGAGACATTTATATCTCCACCCTTCAATTGATCTTACATGTGTTCATTGACCATGTTGGCACAACAAGCCTACCTATCACATGATTAAAATACTAGCTAATACCTCTGAGGAATGGTACTAGATCAATACCTCAAGGATGAATTTGTTATAGGATTAAATTTAGTTTGGGGTTAAGGTTTGGGTTAAGGCTAGTGTGGCGGTCATGTGCTTATGTTAATTTTATGATTGAGATGTAGGGGTAGAGTCTATCCTGTTAATGTGGAGATAGCCATTGAGTAGGCGATGAGGCCTCTTTGTGGGCATGGCTTTCTCCTGATACGCCTGGGAAATCTCACAATATTTCCCTCGTGAAGATGAGAAGCTATCTTCCCTAGTTGTTGGGAGTTAGTCTGAGAGACGATGAATCACGAACAAGACAAGATGGCAGCATCTGAGGAGCCAGAGAAGCCACATGGCTTTGCCCTGATGGAGCCAGACCTCTGAAGCTGGAGAGACCATGTGGAGACAGACCCCTGCCAGCCATGAGTTACTTCTGCCACCACTGAATGCTGTTGATGAATCCTGAGCCCTGGAAGCAAGGAGCCTTGGGGAGATGCCTGCCAGCGCCAGGATTCTGCACCCACTGACCTGTGACATTGTGAGTCAGAAGGAGACATTGCAGACTGGTGTCGGGCATATGGGTTAATATTGGACATGTGACTTTGTACTGGACTGGGTTGGGATGTTTTCTCAGTGTTCCATTCCTTTTGTATATAAGCCTTTCCCTTATATCCATATGCGTGTCTATGAAATTTGTTCCTCTAGTCTACCCAGACTAACACAATTAGGTTTAGGATTATGGTTTGTGTTGTGGTTAAGCATTAGTGTTTGTATTAGGCTCATGGTTTCTGTTAGGTGTAAGTCAAAAAGTCTGTGATAAGATGCGTTAGTCTGGGTAGGCTAGAGAAACAGCTTCATAGACACACATATGTATATAAGAAAGAGGTTCATATACAAGAGCAATTGAATATTGAGACAACATCCCAGCCCAGTCCAGATCAAATCCATAAGTCCTATATTAGCCCATATGTCTGACACCAATTTATAAAGTTCTCTTAAGATTCATGAGCTACATGCAATGATGCCAAATAAAGGAGAATCAAAGATCAGAAGGATGAAATCTTGTGAATCCAGTGGCATTGTAAATATCTCAGTACTGTCAGGGCTTCTCTGGCTCTAGATGTCTGGTTGTATCAGAGTAGGTCCATGTGGGTTTTTCAGCTACCTGGGTAGCACCATATGTACTGTCAATAGAAGGTTTCCTGGGGAGTAAGTCTTGAGTCTTCTCAGTAGAGAGTTACCAAGGGAATGAACAGAGAAAGAGAACTCTCTCCCTCCACTAAGGAGGAAATACAGGGATTCCTAGAATCCTTACTGGAAAGCCATGCTCACACAGAGGCCTTATTGGCTATACAAGGATTGACAGACTAGACCACCCCTTCACTCTTAATCCTCAAATTGACAAACTGATTATATAATTAACACCTAAGGATTAAGTATTATGAATTAGAGTCTTCAAATTCCCTGGCATAGATGAATAAATCTTTCCATTGTTTTATCAGCTTGTTGAAACATTTCAATTGGCATTATATCAATTCCTGGAGCCTAATTTTTGGTTCATGCTTTCATTGCAGCTTGAACTTCTTCCATCAGCATCATTGGTTCTGACTCATATTCTACTTCCTCAAATGATGAGATATTGACTAGTTTTTTTTTCAGTACAGTGACTATATATTCATTTCATCTTCTTGGGATGCTTCATGCATCATTCAGTATTTTGTTCATAAATTTTTCAATATTGTAACTCAAGACTTGCTTTTTTTCCTTTCAGTTCTTTTTGTTTAAGATATCTGGTGTCAACTGAGACTAATAAGAGTATAGGGGTAGAGGTTAGCCTATCCATGTCACAGCTTGATGACCTCATTTGGAGACAGTATGGAGAAATACCCTCCTAGAAGCCTGGCACATTCTCTCTGCTTTTCTCTCTGTGAGACATATCTGATGACAAGTCACATGGAAGTACATTAATAGAACCAGAGCTATGGCATTGGAGGACCCACGTGAAGACCCAAGTCAGCACTGAGATGTTTTCATCCTACTCTCCATAAGATTTTCCATCCCCTGTGATGTTCCTGCATCATTGCATGTGTTGAATGAGTCTGAAGAGAAATTTACAGACTTGTATGGGACATAAGGGTTAATATCAAACTTATGAATTTGAACTGAACTGGGCTGGGATGTTTTCTTAATATACAATTATTTTTTGATAAAACGTTCTCTCTTACACACAGGAGAGTGTCACTGGGTTTGTTTCTCTAGTCTACTTGGACTAACACAGAATATTTTCTTACTTTTTGGTTTTATATTGCTGGGTTTTTAATTAAATCACTATGATACTTCACTCTGTCTTCTCAAGCCACACTATGAAGTGTTTCTGTACATTGTTTTATCCATTTGCCTTAGATATTCTGTGATGAAGAGCAAGTCTGGAAGACTCTTCTGCATCTACTTTCTTCTTTTTTCTTATCTTTTTATTCACCTTCCTACTTCTCATGATTGATGTTCTTGATGTCTTTCCACAGTCCATCTTTGCAATTAGTGGTTAATATATTAAACCTGTTTTTGAAATGTTCTTGGTCTTCAGGTGGGATAGACTCAAGGTGGTACTTTAACTATTATGGCATTGTTTTAGTTTTTTTTTTCAGCTCTAATCTGAACTTACATATGAACAATTGATGGTCTGTTCCACAATCGGCCCTTGCCCTCATTTTAGCTTCTGATATTGAGCTGTTCTGTTGTGTCTTCCTATAGATGTAGTTAATTTGATTTTTGTGAATTCCATCTGTAACAGTCCACAGGTATAGTCACTGTTCACATTTGTGTAGAAATGTATTTGCTATGAAGAAATCTTGTTCTTGCAAAATTCTATCATGTGATCTCCTGCTTTAATCTTGTTTAAATCACCAAGATCATATGTTCCAAATTTTATTCCTTTTACTTTGTTTCCAACTTTTGCATTCCTGTCACCAATAATTATCAATGAATCTTGATTGCATGGTTGATAAATTTTAGACTGAAGACATTAGCCAAATCTCCTAATTTATTTATTACTTGTTTTAAATGTTGGTGCATAAATTTCAAAAATAGTTGTATTGACTGAAATTTCTTGTGTGCACATAGATATTATCCAGTGTTGTACTGCAAGATAGATCTTGAAATGTCATTTTGATGATGAATCTTACAGCATTTCTATTGAATCCGACATTCTCAGCATAGTAAACCACATGATTTTCTTATTTAAAATGACCCAGATGAGTTTACACAAGTTTACTACTGCCTAAAGTGAGGAAGAGGAAGCCCTTCAAGAAGATGAGTTGACATAGTGACTGCAGTAATGGACTCAGGTAGAGGAACAATTGTGAGAATGGCACAAGGCTGTGTACTGTTTCATTCTGTGATGCACAGGGTCACAATGGGTTAGAACCAACTCAATGGCATGTAACAATAATAATAATAACAACAACAAAATGCCTTTAATTTGAATTTCTTTTTTTCAAAAATTTTATTGGGGCCTCTTACAGTTCTTATATCATTCAATACATCCATTGTATCAAGCACATTTGTGCACATATTGTCATTTTCATTTCCAAATATTTTCTACTTGAACCTTTGGAATAAGCTCCTCTTTGCCTCTCTTTTATTTTTAATCATTCCATTGGGGGATAATACACTTCCATCATGATCAACATACACCTCAATTGTGTGCATAACACATTTGCACACCTGTTGCAATCATCACCCCTGAAATATCCTCCCTCCACTTATGGCCCCCTGTACCAACTCCCCATATTTCCACTTCCTCCCCCCTCTCCCATGAAACTTTAATAATTTATACATTACTATAAATTTTTCATATTTTACTCAGTCTGCTATGTCCCTTCACCCACTTCCCTGTTGTCCGTATTCCAGAGAGATCATATGTAGATCCCTGCAATTGGTTAACCTCTTCCAATCCACCCTCCCTCTACCCACCCAGTATCACCACACCCACCACTGGTCCTAAAGGGATCATCTGTCCTGAATTCCCCATGTTTCCAACTCCAGTGTTCATCCCCAGGTCTAGTTAGGTTTGCAAGGTAGAACTGGGATCATGATAATGGGTGGGAAGAAGCATTTGGGAACTAGAGGAAAGTTGCATACTTTATTGTTGCCACACTGTACCCTGACTGACTCCTCTCCTTCCTGCAACCCCTCTGCAAGTCAGTGCTGCTTCACTTATTGATGAGTTTTGGGTCCCCACTCAGTATTCCCCCTTCTTTATAATGATACAATCTTTAGTGCTATGATGCCTGACACCTGATCATCCCTTCTACACATCATAGTCACATAGGCTGGTGTGCTTCTTCCATGTGGGCATTGTTGCTTCTGAGCTAGATGGCCACTTGTTTACTTTCAAGTCTTTAAGACCCAGACGCTATTGTGTTAACTCCGGGTAGACTAGAGGAACAAACTTCATAGACACTCATATGTATACAAGGAGAGGGTCCACATACAAAAGGAACCAAATACTGAGAAGGCATCCCAGTCCAGTCCAGTTCAAAGTCACAAGCCCAACACCAACCCCATATGCTCAAAATAAGTCTATAAAGTCTCCCTCTGACTCACGAAGTCAGAAGTCAGTGGGTGCAGAATTCCGGGGCTGGCAGGGGT